>PVKZ01004117.1:0-96939 GCA_004027375.1 Macroglossus sobrinus
ATTCAATATTATTTTATGTTAGGTTCAGATGTACAGTATAGTGGTTAGATATTTATATAATTTACAAAGTGATCCCTTTGTTAAATCAGTACCCACCTGACACTATACATATTTATTACAATATTATTGACTATATTCCCTTTGCTGATTTTACAATCCATGACTATTTCGTAGCTACCATTTTGTACTTCTAAATCCCTTCACTGTTTTAATCCAGCCTCCAATCATCTCCCATCTGGCGAAAATCAGTTTGTTCTCTGTATCTGAGTTTTTTTCTATTTTGTTTATTTATTTTGGTCTTTAGATTTCACATATAAATAAAATCATATGGTATTTGTCCTTCTCTGTCTGACTTATTTCACTTAGCATAATATTCTCTAGATTCATTCATGTTGTCACAAATGGTAAGTTGTTATTCTTTTTTTTATAGCTGAGTAATATTTCATTTTATGTATATACCACATCTTCTGTATCTAATTGTCTATTGATAGATACTGAAGTTATTTCCATATCTTGGCTATTGTAAATAATGCTGCAGTGAATATAGGATTGCATATATCTTTTCTAATTAGTGGTAGGTTGTGTTTTGATGTTGATAGTTTTCTTTGCTGTGCAAAAACTTTTTAGTTTAACATTATTTATTTTTTTCTTTTATTTCCATCACCCAAAGAAATATATCAGAAAAAAATATTACTAAGAGCAATATCAGAGAGTTTGTTGCTTATGTTTTATTCTATGAATTTTATGATTTAAAGGTTTACTTTTAAGTCTTTAATAATCTATTTTGAGTTTATTCTTATATATGGTATAGGAAGACAGTCTAGTTTTATATTTTTGCATGTATCTGTCTAGTTTTCCCTACACCATTTATTGAAGGGACTCTCTTTACCCCATTGTATAATCATGACTCCTTTGTCATCGATTAATTGACCATATATACATGGGTTTACCTCTGCACTCTTTATCCTGTTCTATTGAGCTATGTGTCTGTTTTTATGCCAGTATCATGTCGTTTTGATTATTAAAGCCTTGTTTAGTTTGATATCGGGGAGCATGATACCTCTAACTTTGTTCTTTCTCAAGATTGCTGTGACTTTTCGGGGTCTTCGTGGTTCCACATAAACTTTGGAATTATCTGCTCTAGTTCTGTGAAAAATGCCATTGGTATTTTGATAGGGATTGCACTGAACTGTAGATTGCTTTGGGTAGTGTAGACATTTTAACAATGTTAATTCTTCCTGTCCATGAGCATGTTCTATACTTCCATTTATTTTTATCTTCTTTGATTTCTTGTAATCTTCTGAGTACAGCTTCTTTATCTCCTTGGTTAAATTTATTTTTAGGTATTTTATTCATTTTTTGATGCAATTATAAATGGGATTGTTTTCTGATATTTCATTATTGATATATAAAATTGCAACCAATTTTTGAATAATAATTTTGTATCTGTAAGAATTCTTTATACATTCTGGATACTAATCCTTTGTTGATTAAAATAATAGTACAAGGATATGCCCTTTGTGGGACTCTTTTAATGAGTTTTAGTAAGAGTTATAAATCTATAAATTGAGTCTTACATTTTTTGGTAGGATTTAGTGCCTGAGGCCCTTACCTCATATTTTTGTAATCTGAGGATGTGGACTCTATTAAAGACGTCTTTTTTTGTTGGCGATAAAGTAGCTTCTAATTTTAAAACTGAAATTCTTTAAAAAACAAGATACTAATACAAAGCAGGAAGTGTGTAAAGATAGAGGATTCTGTTGAACATATTATTTAGAAGTTATACAGTGCTTCATAAGTGTCAGTCATTTGTTTCTTATGTTTGTGGGAGAGTGCTTAGGAGAGAAGGAAGTCTCTAAAATAAGATTAAAATGTATCATTTTACATTAATTAAAATTAAAACCATAGTCTGTGCTTTTGTGCATATTTTCTACAATACTACAAGTTTATTTTTCTGAGAATGATTAAATGATCATAGCTCTCTTTAAACATAGTATGCTTTATAAATGTTATATTGTAATGTATTTCAGTTTTGCATCCATGCTGTAGCATAGTATCAGGATTAAATGTTATTGTTGCTGTTATTTTGGCAAGTGAGAATATTTGCCTGACATATTTGAGTTGAAGATCTGGAGTCCAGGACTTCCCCTAAGGAATGACACAAAGTTCTCTTTGAACAGCTTTGATGTGTCTCTCTGTCCTCTCTTCCTTTAGTTTTACTAAGCCAAATCCCTACACAGATATTCAAATAACAATTTTAATAAAAATCAGATATCGGCATCATCCAAACAATATTACTTCCCAAATGTGATACCTTTTGTGAAGATGAAATAGACAATTTTAGCCTGAAACGTTGTGATTGTGTACTGGATAACAACTACCTATTTATTTATGTCACCAGGCTTAGTCAAATGAATTTCTATAGATGAAAAAAAAAAGCCCAGTTAAACATATTTTTAAAGTGATTATTTAAAAGCCTCAATTGATTTTAATGTTGTTATTTCATGATTTGATATAGAGGAAATTTCATAGATTTGCTCCTTTGATCATCTTCCATGCTGGTTGTCTCTCCTTGGAACTGTCCCTCGTTGTTTCTATTGCCCCCATTATCTCCTTGCCTTTATATTTGTCTGTTGAAGAGATGCCTGCCTGAGGAATTATCTCACAAATTTCCACTTAATATTTCTGTTCATCTATTAAATCCAGAAATTTTACCTCTCAAACACAAATCTATCTTTATGACTTTTGAATTTCTCTATTGACATACCTATCCAAAAAATACCCAACAAATTATAAGTGCTTAGCTTAGCGAATTACCAAAAATTGTATAGCCACCATCCAGGTGAAAAATTGAATATTGCCAACACCCTTTAATGTTCATCCCGATATGCCTATTTTCTCTCTAAAAATAATGACAATCTTACATTTAACACTGGTTTCTTTCACCTTTATTAGCTATGGTATATTTATATAATTAGAATCATGTTTACTGTTTCTTATATGGGTCTAATTTCCGTTGATTCATATTGTGGCAAAGTTTGGTGATTAGCTATAGTTAATTCACTTCATATATTCTGTTATATGAATATATCACAATGTGTCTGACTCTTGGGGGTATATTTGGGTTGTTTCCAGTTTTTTGTTGTCATCAGCAATATGAACATTTTTGTACGAGTGTCTCTTGGTGTGCACATATATGCAGTTCTGTTGAATGTATACCTAGGAATAGAGCGGCTGGGTCATAAGGTGAGTATTCAACTTGAGTAGATAATGCCAAACAGTTTTCCTATGTGGCTTTGCCAGTTTACACGCGACAGCACTGTATGAGAGTTCCCATTTTTCCATATCGTCAAAAAATCTGCTGCTGTCAGCATTTTAAAATTTTATTGTTCTGGTGGGTGGCTAGTGGTATTGCATTGCAGTTTTCATTTTAATGTCCCCAATATCTAGCGGTGGTAAAAATGATGTTAGGTACCCTTTCCCATCATTATTGTTCATTGGGATACTTGCTTTTGTGAAGTGTCTGTTGTAGTTTTTGCCCATTTTTAATTGAATTGTCTGAATTTATAGCATAGCTTTATGTCTGGATTTGAACCTTTTGCCTGGCTACATCTATTGCAAATATTTTCTCCCACTCTGTGACTTGGCTTTTCATTTTCTTAGTGCTGTCTTTTGTTCTTAATTTTAATGCAGTTCAATTTAGAAATCTTTTCCATTATGGTTAGTGTTCTTTCTGTCCTATTTAAAAAATATTTTTACATTTTAAAGTCATGAAAATATTCTCCTTTACTATCTTCTAGAAGTCTTTTATATTTTTACATTTAGATCTGCAATCCACTTGGAACTTTTTTGTGAGGCTATTTTCTCCCCCAAATGGATATCGACTTGCCCCTGCAATAGTTATTGAAAGGACCATCCTTTCCTCACTCATGTATAGTGCTGTCTTTGTTGTTTGTTAAGTGTATAAATATGAGTCTGTTTTAGAATTCTTTCTTCTATTCCATTTGTTTATTTGTGTGTCCTGATGCCATGTACCATGATGCTTTAATTGCTTGAACTTTACAAAAAAATTAATATTGGCATTGTGTATCTTCTTAAGTATTTTTTTCCTCTAAAGGTATTTTGACTATCCTTGACTCTTTGCTTTGATAAAATGTTTAGAATCAATTTATTTATTTCCACAATAAAAGTGTTGGAATTTTTGTGGTGATTGCATTTACTCTATAGATTTATTTAGGACAAATTGACATTGTTTAATATTGCATTTTCAGTCTATAAACATGATAACTCTTCCCATTTATTTTGGTCTTGTAAAATTTTTCTCACTATTGTTTTGTAGTTTTCAATTAGAAGTCTTACACGTATTTTGTTAAATTTCTTTATGAAATTTTTATCTTTTTATTGCCACTGTAAATGATTCTGTTATTAAACTTATCAACTGAATTCTGCATTTTACATATTTTATTTTCCAGTTTTCAGTTCTAGAATGTCCATTTAATTCTTTTTTCATAGAAGCCAATTTTCCTTTAAATGTCTTCATTTTATCTATTTGATCCACATTTTCTTTATTTCTTTAACATATTATGGCTATTTTAAAGTCTTTGCTAACTATATATTTTAATTGTCTGTGTGCTCATTTCTGTTGTCTGCCCTTTCTCTTTAAATGGGTAACATTTCCTTGCTCCTTCACAGTTCTAGTAGATTTTATTGTATGCTGAACATTTATATATGTCTGACAGATAAACAATCATAGAGATTCTTAATGTAAACTTCTCCCAGAAGGGATTCTGTTTCCTCTGCTGGGCAGACAGAGTAAGAGTCTGGTTCTCTTAATCCAATTCAAAGTTGAACTGGATCGAAGCTGAGTTTGAGTTTTAGTGGTGCAGTCTACCTCTGGCTCATCTTTATTTCCAGGATCTGCCTCTCTCAGACCTCGGGTTTAGAGCCCGGATGGCCTTATTTTTCTCAGCTGTGAAACTCTGTAACAGTTCCGGTTCTATGCTTCAGAGCCAAGTCTCCAGGCTCATACCCTGCATATTTTGAAAATCTGGCAAATATTGAAAAAGAAACTTGACAGTGTGCTTGAGGCAAGTTTTTGTTTTCTAAGCATGGAGAAACGGAGAGAATTTCTGTCTGCCTCAAGGAGATTTTGACCTATATCTCCTTGCACCTTTATAGACTCAGAATACAGAAAAGGTTCTGTCAACATATTATTATTATTATTTTTTTTTTTTTTTAGTTCCCTCAAGTTTTCAATTTGCGACTGTGACTACTCAGAGCTTTTCCAGTTTACGTTTTCCCCGTTAGGGACTCTATGCTTTCCCATGCAGCTCAGACAAACCTTTGGTTTTCCCCTAGGCAGACGTGCAGCTTGGAGGTCTACAACTGAATTTACCTCATGTTCCATGGGGGAAAAATAATGAGATGTTATTAGCTCCCCTGAGAAAATGTCTCATCTTAAATACTCTCCTTAGATTTCTTCTTAGAATTTTGTTGCATCAAACTCTTTGCTTCTATAGGTACCTAGTATCTTTAAACATATATTTGGAATAATTAGATTTTTTTCTTAGTTGCAGCAGAAGCATTGGCCTGCTGTGAAATATCTATAGATGGGTTTTTATTTTCCCTCTTTATTGGCTTTTTAGTTATATAGTCATTTCTCTATTCTATTTTTTTTAAATTGTTACCTAGATACTTTAGTATATACTCTTATTCTCATTGCCTGGACAATGAAAGGCGTTTCTATGATCTATTTTGCATAACAAACCATCACAAAGCTTAATGCCCTAAAGCAACAATTATTATTTCTTGTGTTTCTGTGGTGATTAGGCTGACCTGAAAAATTCTCACTTGGGCTCTCATATATGGTTCTAGTCAGGTGATGACTAGGGCTAGAATCATTTGAAGGCTCAGCTGGGCTGGGTGTTCTTGATGGCTCACTCATATGGTTGGCAGTTGATGCTGGTTGTTTGCTGGGGGTTCAGCTTGAGCTGTTGATCATTTAAGTACTTTTCTATGAACTAAAGCCCTTCTGTAGTAAGCAGTTTCCAAATATACCCTCCTCAATGAACCACATCCCCCAGTATGCACAACGCTGTATATTCTGCTAACCTTGAGTCTGGGCTGACACTGTGGCCAGAGATTATGGTATAAATAATGCCACTGACTATTGAGGCCATGTCATAAGAAGCCTTGCAACTTCTATCTGGGTCTCTTGGCATGCTTTTAATGAGATACTTCCTTTAGGAATTCAGTTAATATGATGTTCAGGCTCAAGTCAGGTGGAAAGATCATAGAAAAGCACTAAGATTGACAGTCCCTTCTAGTTGGCGTTGAACTCTAAGTTAAGACCTACTCTTGTGAATCTTTATAAAGCCCTGCTCAGCTATTCTCTCTCTAATTCCTCTCTTCGGGAATTAGAAAAGAGCCCCAGGGGGAAAATAGCCTGAAATGCTAGGTTCATCTTTTTGAATATCTCTCTTTATCCAGGTCTTGGCCATGCATTTCTTTTTCTCTCTTTCTCTTTTCCTTCCTTCCTTCCTTCCTTCCTTCCTTCCTTCCTTCCTTCCTTCCTTCCTTCCTTCCTTCCTTCCTTCCTTCTTTCCTTCCTTCTCTCTCTCTCTCTCTCTCCTTCATTTTTTTTTTTTATCGCTCCATCACCCACTTAATTGCCAGTTGTGGATCTTTTAAAAACTTTTATGCAGCCTTCCAATTTTTCTCTGCATGAAAGATTGGATTGCCACCAAAGGAAGTAAAATTTCCATATATCTTTTTTAAAACTTAT
Source organism: Macroglossus sobrinus (assembly GCA_004027375.1). Lineage (NCBI taxonomy): Eukaryota > Metazoa > Chordata > Mammalia > Chiroptera > Pteropodidae > Macroglossus > Macroglossus sobrinus. The sequence continues at coordinate 6,785 of PVKZ01004117.1, forward strand.
AATATTGAACTTCTAATGAATCTAATTAGGACAAACTGAAGACTTTTCCTCAACCTCATTCCAGCATCATTAGCTATTCAACAGACTGCATGAACCTTTTATGTTAAGTAGAGATAGGATTCTGTGAGGATGATGATAAAAGAAGAATTGTGTGTTGATTTTTCCCCTTGAATTTGTTCTCAAATTCATTTATACTATGTACATTTTGGTTTGGGGCTCAGACTGACAGGATGACAGATTTTTTAATACCAAAAGCATGTGAAAATATTTCTGAGAAAACCTGAAGAAAAATCTATCTACACAGCCACTTGTCTATTATGTGTACTTTAAGTCCTTGAAGTTGTGCCTTATTTATATCTCATTGTATTTTAACACACTGCATTGGAATCATCTACTTATGTTTCTAAGTCCATAGTGAAAATAAAATTTCCTCAAGGGCAATGACCATTCCTATTCGTCTTCTATCACCAACATCTAAACACAACTGTCATACAGGCAGCACTCAGTAGATGCATGTTGATCTGGACTGATGGGAAGCACAAGCTGCATTTTAGACATCAGTTAACTTGCTAAGGTTATTTAAAAGTTTAGGTCTAGTAGCTTTTAGGTCTGAAGAGCTAAATATAAATAAAAGAGTGTTTAAATATTTTGTCCTTATTATAAAGGACAAACTTTCTAGCATTTTCTGATATATAAAATAGGGCTTAATTCAATATCAATGATTGCAATAGTCATTAAGTAAAAGGAAAAAATGAACAGTAAATTGTCAGAATAAAAAGCAGTGACTGTATTTCTCCACCAATTCTATTCTTTTCTTTTGCTAGATCTCTCTTTTGTTCTGATTTTCTTTTTTTTAAATTACTTAACATTGTTATATACAACTAACATTACTTGATACCCACCTAGCATTAAGTGTTAGAGATATAAAGGAAGGTTATATTTTTGAAGGTAAATATTTATTGATAACTTATGATTTGCTAGGTGTTACCCTATGTCCTTATGATACAATATTTTCCAGAAGCATACATAGTCACTGCTTTCACAGAAGAATTCATAAGATAATTACGGTATTTGATTGGCTATGTGAAGTGCAATTGGAAAACACAGCTAATAAGTTTCATGGATTTAAAGTAAGTCATCATTGAAGACTGAGCTTGATTAGGTCTTGAGATAGAGGTAGAACTTGAATAGTGGCATGGTTTTTATAAGTAAAAAGATATACTGTTTGGTTAAAATCCTTGGAATTATGACTTATCCGAAGATAAGGAGTCTGATTCGATGCATAATTCATAAAATAACACATTGATAAATTGAACATCAAAATTAGAAATGTTTTCTTTTTGAAAGACAGTGGTGAGAAAATGAAAAGACTTAACTGTGAGAAGAAATTTGCAATAACATGTCTGATAAAAGACCTATATCCAGAATATATAAAGAAGGATCAAAACTAATAATAAGAAAGCAAACAATACAATTTTAAAAATGGGCTAATGGTTTAACCAAAAGACATATAAATAGAAAATAAGCATGAGAAAGGATGTTCAGATGTCATTAGTCTTCAGGGAAATGCAAATTAAAACTATAATGTATACAAATACATACATTTTAAAAAAGATTGAGCATATCAAGTGCTGGTGAGGATGTGAAAAAATTGGAATTCTCACACAGTGATGACGGAAATTTAAAATAGTGTATACGATGCTAGCCATTCCACCCCTAGGTATTTACCCAAGAGAAACTGAAGTGTATAATCATACAAAAACTTATACTCTAACATTTCATGGCACCTTTGCAAACTGGCAGCTTGCTTCTTCAAAGATAGCAAGGGAGACATTACATAAACACTACGGTCCATGTAATTACCACACACATGTTACCATATACATCCTATCACCTTTGCTGCATTCTATTGGTTAGAAACAAGTTACAGGTTTAGCCCGCACTCAAGGGGAGGAGATTCTGCAAGAACATGAACAATAGGAGGCCACTTCAGAGTCTGTCCATCACATTTGGGGATGGGAGGACTGCCATAGAGAGATAGGTTTACAAAGGAGCAAAGGGAAACTTTTGGAGGTGATGGATATATTCGTTATCTTTATTGTGGTGATCACTTCATAGATGTGTGTGTGTGTGTGTGTGTGTGTGTGTGTATACATATATATATGTATATATGTATTTATATGTCAAAACATATCAAATTATATGGTTTGATACGTATATTTTATTGTATATCAGTCATATCTAAATAAAATCATTAAAAAAAGAAAGAATTACATTTGCTTATATATCTAGATTCCAATTAAAATCAAGGAAGAATAAAATAATAAAGAAAGACCAACATTTCCTTAGCTGCAGACAAGTAAGCCTATGGATATGACCTTGACTGCTCTCTGGATGAAAATGCACTAATGATATTAATGCAGTCAGCTTTCTCTAAAGAAATGCAAGGTATAGAAAACATTACTGCTACTGCTATCTATTCAAATGTCACAGAATTATGAGCTCTTATACTTTCTGTCTTACAAGGAATAATAAACAATGCAACTTGTAGATAGCTGGCTGGCAGGTAACTTCCCCACATGAAGTATGAAAAGAATAACAAAAAAATAACCTGTCACATTTGTGAAGCTGGAGTAAGAGCTCTCAGAGAAGGTATATTATTTTAACGTCAGAATACAAGTTTTTTTCATTTTATCATAATTTTTTTATAATGAAAGTTGTGAAAACTTGTTTAATAACATGGCAAGCATGGAGTAACTTGATAGAAATGAAGGTATTAAATTGACTCACTTTTATGTTTACTGCTAATTTTGAAAGTTTTTGGGAGATATATCATCAAAAGAGCCGAGAATGGAAGAACATGGTAGAATTGCTTTCTGATTGGGAGAAATAGTTTAATATAGTCTATCTTTATAAAAATGGAGGAAAGAAGATTTTATTCACAGTGGAAAGAGGAATTAGCAATCATTGAGTACTAGCTCTATGTTAGAAAAATATGATAAGCATTCATGTTATGAACTGAATGTTTAATTCTTAGAAAATTCCTATGACTCATTTCTTAAAGAAACAAGAAATGGGGCTGAAGTCACACAGAATTGTTCACAGTGGAATTAGGTGTCCAGTGATGGGCCTCAAACTAGGTATTTCATTCTCACTGTAAGGCTCAGGGTGCCACTGTGGTTTAAAAGCATAAATTCTGGAGCCAGGTTCAAATTCTGGCTGTATAAGTTGATATAAATTATTCTTCATCTATATGCCTGTTTTCTCTACTGAATCAATAGTACTTGTCTCTTTGGATTGTTTGTAAGAATGAAGAAATTTTCATAAAGGATTAACAAGAGTGATTATTCTCTGATTATGTCTTTCAATTACTATTACATGCTCTTGGGCATGTGCATTAGTCAGGGTTTTCCCTGACTGAAACAAAATCAATAGGAGTGATTGACTGACTGATTGATTTGTTGGTTGGTTGTTTTATTGATTGGCAGTGACTCATAATTTTGGAGACTGACAAGTCCTGAGTTCTGCAGGGTGAATTCACAAGCTGAAGACCCAAGAAAGCTGATGTTTCAGTTTGAGTCCAAAAGCAGGACAAAGCTGAAGTGCCATTTTGAAAGCAGTCAGACAGGAGGGATTCTCTCTTACTATGAACTGACAAGGGTCTTATTCTATTTTTGTTCTATTCAGGCCTTGAAGTGATTGAATGAGGTCCACTCACATTAGGGAGGGTAATCTGCTTTATTCGATTTACCAATTTAAATGTTAACCTCATTGAAAAACAGCTACACAGAAACACAGAATATTTTACCAACTACTTGGGTGCCCTCTGGTCTAGTCAAGTTGATGAGTGATATTAACCAGCACAGCATGGAAACTGTCAGACATCATGTCAACACCATGCATTCCTACATTCTGCACTTCTTGTGATATTCTTGTTTGAAATTTATTGATGTTTAAATGTTTTATTAAAAATTTTATTGTTATGTTTATGCTTTTTTTATCACTGAATGCTGGATGGTTCCTTGTCTTGTCACAATGATTATGATTTCTCTCCCTTCAGAATGAAGAATTTACGAGTTATATTTACCATAAGATGACAAGCTGGCTGCTTATTGTGAAAACAAATCAGAATTTTTGTGAGTGATGAAGTGACAAATCTTATGTTTCTTTTTTTCATTGATAAAAGATTCACTCATTTAAAAAAATTTTGAAATAATTCAGAAATAATTAGAGCCCGGTTGGATCTTAACTATCATTTCAGTAGCAAGTGAAACATTAATCAAAACTTCAAGAAAAATAATTATGGTGATATTAATAATACCAGTAATAATATTTGTCATTTATTGAGCACCTACTGTATGTTAAGCACCGTAACAGAATCTTCGCAGCAGTTGCTTCTTTAATTCTGACACACACCATAAGTTTGGACACTATCTTATTCCTAGTTTACAGTCAAGGAGACTGGTGGTCAGATAAGTTGGAGAAGCAATGGAGCCAGGCTGAGCTTGTGAGACTTGAGTGGTTCGACTCTTAACACACTACTCTGTCCTTCTGAAGGAAGAAGGGATGCCTCAAAGCATGGGACCACGTGGGAGACGGGTTGCTCCCTGCTGGCCTTCCCTTCCAAATGACAGTCATTAAAGAGTGACTTCGTAGCTTCAGTGCCTGATCTATCCATTTCCTTTCTAGTCACTGTGATTACTTTTTCTTTAGTGCAAAATTACAGTGAGAGTCAGCAGTTGTACTAAAATATACTGTATTAATAGAAAATTTGAGGCCTAGGAAGACTAACAGATCAAGAAAAAAAATGTCATTAAGAGGACAGATTATTATTATGTCATTAAGAGGACATATGCCATCGAAAGGCCACATGGGGAAGCATTGGGGCTGGTACTGATGCAGAGGAATGAAGGAAACTGCGGGCAAGAGCCTTTTCTGTGGTTTCTGCAGGGAGGAATGGGTAAGGCAGGGTCAGCAGGCTTAGGATTGGCTAGTGTGAATAATTTCAGCAGGCTGTGGGACATTGGGGGTGCTCTTAGTGTCTGATTTCTGGGCCTGGGGTGATTAAAGCAGATGCATAGTGGCTTGGAATATGAGAGAAATAAGGAAGGTGGTTGAGGGTGTGAACTCTGGATTGGTTGTTTTGTATTCAAAAAGGACACTCCCTTGGAGGAGAACTCCTCCCAAGAAGACAGTCGCTGAGGGTTGTCAGAGCCCAAGGCAGTGTAACTCAGGCATATTGTCAGGTTGTCCAGAACAAAGCTTGTCCAGCATATGTTTATGGGGCAGATGTGAAAGCGCCAGGTTTACGGAAGTTAGACACATGGTAAATGATAACAGACCAACTTGCTCGCTTCTATTAGACAAAGGGGGTTTTATAAGGTTTAAGTTTACCTTTAGCCCCCTAATTTACCTGTTTTGGCAGAATTATGCAGAAGTATTCTTACAGTGCCCATTCATTCCCGGGTAGTGTGTAGACTCTCACCTGCAGGGGCGAAGCCCTTTGTCTGCAGAGAGAAACAGCTCATGAATGTCTGCACTCAGCAGAGAGAGTCGTTACCACAGGCAGACATCCTCCATTATAAGGTATAAATGGGCATACCCCCGGGGAAGACGATAAAGCCTCGGGACGCCTAGAGGTGCTGTGGGAAGGGAGCTCGGATTGTGCCGGGTGTGCACACCTACCCGCAATTCCTTAGGAATGACACGTGCCGGGGCCCACAGTGTGGCTCTGTCTTCATTTCTGCCAGATGAAAAAAAAGTTATTATGTATTGAAAATAGTCTCTCTTTGAATTCTTCCAATCTTCTTCCTGTTTTTACTCTCATTTCTACGTTCTTTATTGATCGGAAGTGACTCAGAATTTTGGAGATTATGGGTGTTGCAACCATAACCAATAATAGTAACTATATTAATAGTAATAAAGCAAGTTTGATAGAGAAAAATATATCTTCACTGACAAAGGAGGAAATCACCTGAGCAAACAGCTGAACAAACAACGGGTTATAGGACATAGAAATATCCTTTTAACAGAGAATGGAGGAAAGGGCAAATTTGGAAATATTTATAGTTTAAAATGAAGGCCTGTCAGGTTTGTAAGAAGCAGGTAGGTTGAACTGAGTGGAGTGATTGATGGATTTCAATGTGGCATGAACATGTAGTGAAAGATTGCTCCACACACCTGTGCAGACCCAAATATTGCAATATGTTAGCTGTCAGAAGAACTTTGGAAGAGTTTATGCACTGTACCTTCTTTCCATTCTATTTTTAAGTGCATGGCGAAGGTGGTATTTCTCTGGGTTACCCTGAGAAACAGGATTGGGAAGTTTATGGTGGGACAAGTTGTGGACTTGTGTGGACAACCCACACAATAGTGTGGACAACCCACTCCAGATGGACGGTGTGGATGACAGTAGTTGAATTGCCTGAAAGAAAGAATTGTCATATGCATCCTTCTAGAATCCACAAAAGATTAATTAATCCCTGCGAAGAATTAATTAAGGAAGTTTTTTTTTTTTTTTTTAATGAATCAACTTTACTCTCTTGCCCCTTTGCTGTTCAGGATACAGAAATATCAGTGAAGAAGTAACAGAAAAATTACAGATTTGGTGATTGTCCAGGGATAGTTTTCAAAGTTCAGACCCATCAGGCTTTGAACAGTTCTTCCTAAAATAGATGGTGTGGTTGGCTTTGGGCCTTAAATGAAATGAAAGGTAGAGAGATACTAGAAAGTGAAAACAAATTGTAATCTAATGCAGAGCTTCCAAACCAGTGGTTTGTAGGGTTGCCAGATGACATGGAACCGTCTTTTCAATTTTCTCCAGGATTCCTTGAAGACCTGACCATGTTATATGTATGCCATGATGCTATATGATTGGAAAGTACTAATTTAACTAACTGTTGTCTAGAAGGATAATAATTCCTGTTTTTTTATACTGACACCTTACCATTGCCTCTTTAACACAATGACCAGACTTTTCATTTATTATAAGTGCACTTTCAAGGGTAAAAGTGTATGTATTATTTAAAAGGAAAGCCACCAAGATTTGGGGTGTTTGCAAACACATGAGGTAAGCACCAGGAATGAATTTATTTGCTGTGTCTGATCCATTATTCATTATTTTGTTAATGAGTGGGCCTCTATATTACTACATCGATTAAGTTGGATTTATGGAGGTCTGTTCTGTAGACGAGCAGTTGAATAGAAAAATCATCTTTCCTTAGTTCTAACCTAAAATGCTCTGATTTAGGTGAGTGCATTTTGTGGTGTTACTTTCCATGTTTAGAGAGCTCTAAGCTGGAAACTAAGCATTTTTCTGGGTCAAGATATTACCTAAGATACATAAATCAAGATTGCTTTGTGTTTTTCTTGCATAAATTGTGCTGAATTGCTATTTATTTTCTCTTATAAGGTTACAACTTTTGGCAGCATTCCTTTCTCCATATTTTCTATTTCAGTGACCAAAGTCACTAAATTCTTAATCGTGTAAGCCAAAAATGTGGGAGCTGTCTCTGACATATGTCTCTTTCTCACCTCCCACATTGAATTAGTCATGTCCTTTCAAATTTCTATTATTTCTGCCTTAGTTTATGATCCCATGGATTATTGCAACAACTTCCTTATTGGTTTTTCAAAATCCAAGCCTCCTCTTCCTCTTCGGTCTGTCCTCTGCATTGTACTGGAATATTCTTCCTAAAGTGCAAGTTTGCTTTTGTTCATTTCTGTTGCCTGCAAGAGATGAAGACTAAGTTCTTAGTATAGCCGTGAGTAAAGGGTTAACAAAACTTTTTTTTCTTTCTACATGAGACATTTATCTTGAATTAAGTGCTTCTTTCTCCAAAACCTGATAAAGGTGGAATGTCAGCTGTATTACTGGGCAGTATTCTAATGGTCAAATTGGCTGTCACTGGTACATTGCATCTAGCCTAGGAGAATTGTGGGTGGGAAACTACAGTTTGGGGCCCCTTGAGTGTGGTAACTGACACTTGTAAGTGGGCTTGTCTCTGTGGATCCCTGGAAGCTGTCTAGAGCACTGTTACAAGAGACATTGGTTTCTATATGGATCGTGAAGCTACTCCTGTGGTCTTGACTGTCCAGCCACTCTCAAACGCATGTCTTTTATACTCGTTTCCACTAACTAAAAGCAAAACCTCGCTGGGATGTGTCCCTTGAATGTCTAGAGCAGGGATTGGATGACCTGTGAAACAACTCAGGCCTCCTGTCTGTTTTCTGTACGATCTGATGCTGGGAATGATTTTTAAATGGTTGAAGAAAAAAATCTATAAAAGAATAATATTGTAACATATAAATATTATATAAAAACCACATTTCAGGCTCCATAAATCAAGTTTCATTAGAACATAGCTACACTTATTTATCGTTTATGTGTTGTCTATGGCTGCATTTAAACTGTAGTGGCAGAGTTGAGCAGTTGCAACAGTATGCACTGTCCCATAGAAATTTCTGTAGTGATGGACATGTTTAAATTTGCATTCTTCAATATGGTCACAGTTAACCCTATCTGGCTATTTAAATTTAATTAATAAAAATTAAAAATTCAGTCCTTGAGTCACACTGTCCATCCACATGTGTCTGGTGGCTGCCACATTAGGTAGCACTGGTTTAGAAATCTGGCTTTGTCGTGTTGGCTAATTTCATAGCACCCTGGATATAACTGTTATTGCATTTAATACATTGGTTACTGACATTTAACTTTTTAAAACTGTTTTTTTAACCTAGTTAGTGAATATTAGGGAGAAATTAATTTTATTTGACTTGGCATTGGTGGAGACGATTCTAGAACGTGGTAGATGGCAAGACCTCAATAAAAATTTGTTAACAGCTCTATCTGGTAGAAGTGTTTTAGATACATGGCTTGTTGAGCTGCTGCTTTTTTTTTTCAGAGTCATTATAAAGATTTTAGGAATCAACTATGATATGAGTAGACTTGCCAGGATGACCAACGAGGTGGTTATCACTCTCCTATTATCAGCTAGGCTTTGTGCTAGGCATCACCATGTGCAATATCTTAATTTAATTCCCACAAATATGCAAAGTAAGTTATTTATTGTAGTCATCATTATATGGCTAATAAAGAACAAATTCACTATTCTCATATTAAGAATATATTATATTCTTATATTCACTTACCCTGCCCCACCCCCACATTGAGGATTTTAGATTTGTAAAAGGAACATTCTTTAAATCAATTAAATGATTCTCTAATGCAAAAATTTAATGATCTAGAATAAATGAGAATGGATGATAGTTAGGGGCAGAAATATAATCTCTGTTTTTTTCTTGGAATCTTGTCACATGGGTTATTGTCTGTGTGCTTTATTTCTGTAGGAGAACTCTCACGTAAGGTAAAACTTATATTCGGTAAATCTGCGTGTTTTCCTCCTATTAATCTGTTTTTGTCAGATTTTCAGATTTAGTCAGGGACTCTGAGGGGTTTGAGGAACACTTCTCTCTCCCCGACCTCTCTACCTTATCTTTTAAATTCAATCTCCTACTCTACATAGAGATACATATTATAAATATTAATGTATACCCTTCTAGACTGGATATTTTTTCAATATATGAGTCATTTAGTTTTTACATAATGCAATCATTCTATAATCACTTTCTTGTGACTTGCTTTTATGACTCAATCATATATCTTTGTGAGTGTCACATGTTAGTACATGTCTCATTATTTATTGCCACAACAATTCTTTGTAATACCCCAAAACTTAGTGACTTAAAACACTCATTTATTATTTCTAACAAGTCCCTCGTTCAGTTTGATAGTTTTTCCAGTCTAGGCTGATCTTGGTTGGGTTTTTCCATGCATCTGCTGACAAGTGGGCTAGGAGCCGGGCTGGTTTATAATGACCTCAGCTGGAAAACTTCACTTCTCTCCATGTATTTCTCACATTTTTCAAGAGACTAGCTCATGCATGTTGTAACTCTGAAGCTGGCAGAGTTCTAAGAGTTGATGAAGAAGCACATAAGAAGTGTACATCAAATTCGCTACTGTCCTGTTGACTAAAGCAGAGCACGAGGCCAATACTGCTGCAAAGAACATCTTTATGCTCATATATTTATGTCCACGTTTAAGTTTTCAATAGGAATACATTCCAAGAGAATCGAGAATTTTATTTTTCATTAAAAGGAAAAGAAAGTGAGTATAGCAAAAAAAAATTTTCTATAAATCTAAGAAGAAGGCTCTTTCTCTGAATTTACTGATTCCTGCCTTGGGAAACAACATTTTGTGCCCCCAACCTGAGATTTTTGACTGATTATTGAATCAGTTAAGAGTAAAGGCCATGCTTCTTTCACTTTTCTTTTGTTCCTCTTAGTGCTTTAAAGTGGGGACCAGTAAAGAGAAATATAAACTAAGGAACTGAGCCACACATAAATGTCAGGTGAAACTTGATTTTATTCTATATTTATCCTTTCTTTTTAGAGTGTTGTGATGTCATAACAGCTAGGGCCTGATGATATTTAATTAAAAAAATATAAAAAGCTAAGCAAATAAAAAATTTAAAGTTAGCATATGTGGTCATTTCCTTTTGGGATCTATAAAACAAAATAGAACCAATGAAAAGTGACACTGAAGCATGTGTGTGTGTGTGTGTGTGTGTGTGTGTGTGTGTGTGTGTATAAAATCATTAACTATTTCTTATAATATGTTCATGTTCTAACCCATACAGGATCAGTGCCTAACACCTAGTAGGTGTTTAAAAAAACTTTTGTTGAATAAACGTCAAAAATTTTTGTTTAAAGCCCACACTGCACATCCCTTGTCACAAAGAAGATGTGATAGGAGGAACTGGGCGATCTGAGATCTGAGCAGTCTTGTGTTTTAGCTTCTTGGGGACAGTTTTACACAGCTGAGGATTCTGTTTTGCTTGACTCTTCATTTGGTGTCTAAGATGCTTGGAATAATAATTTCCCACCATTATGCACTTCCATTTAGTCTTAAATATAAGAGTCCTTTAGGTGCAGCATAAAGATCAACACATTAGAAATGGATTTATAAAGAGCCCAGAGCCTTGTTTGGGGTCATGTAATTGAAGACAATTTTCCTAAATATAATGAGAGCAGCCAAGGACTAAAAGCTAAGAGTTTAAAAGGAACAGATTTATGCAAGAATGAGACATGCCAAACCATTAAACCATTATATGAAGAAAGTAATTTTTCTTTTCTGAAATTGCATTTCCTAATAAGTCAAGGTTCAATTTATTTTACTTATAAATGAATATCCACTTTGGCCCTACCTCCTGCCTGTTTGATTATAGAAGTTTAGTTGAGAGAGTGGGGGAAAAAAATACAGTGCCATTGGTCTCCCTTAGAGGAGAGAAGATTGTATAATCACCAAATTCAATTAAGAATATGGAAAAAAATATTAAAACCTCCACATAAAAAAAACCAGTACACTTTCATTGTCACTGACAAGAAAAAATGTAGCCTAAAGCAAGATAACATATTAGCAGTCATTTTTTTTTTCATTCTGGAAAATCATTTTAAAAAACAAATGTAGGTTCTTTCATTAACTATAAATATTACCACTGACACTATGTAAGTCAATCTACCATATTTGTTCTTTCAAATGGACAGATATATTGAATACATGGAAATGCTTTTGTCTTAAAAATTTAGAAGTCTCTAAGAAACGGTGGCTTAACCACATTTAGAGTCTGTCTCCAAAGAAAACATGTAGGAATATTGCATAATACAACCTGTATTTCTCTAAGTCACACGAGGATAGAGGACGTAGCATGAGGGGCCAGATGGCATTACTTCAAAAGGAATCATCCTTTATTTGCTGGCTCTAAACACCACCTGCTCACACAGAGCCCCAGGAGCCCAGTCTTTACTTTAGCAAGTTCCCCAAAGTGTCCCCAGGGCAAGCATTTCACCGTATTATGCAGTGCTCATCTTCTTCACGACTGCTCCAGCCCTACCTCGCTGATGCTGGCTGCCCATGACATTGCTGCCCATGACATCGCTGCCCATGGCGCTGCTTGGTCATCGGTGGCAGTGCCCCTGGGAGAACTTGTGCTGAGGTGTGCTGCCTCCCTTCCCAGTGATTGCCCTTGAGGTGCAGTAATGCAGAATCAGAGAAATCATGTGTTAGATATTACATTGTCTTACGAACACGGTAACATGCAAATTTTGCATGACCGCCATTTCTGAAGAAAGAAATTCAGGCTGCCCTATGTGTAACCTAAAATTTGGAGGGTGGGGTGGGGTAAGTGATGACGGTGACGATGGTGGTTGTAGGAAAAGCTTATGGTACAGTACTGTCTGCTATATGTTTATGATTATTACCATTATTTCTCATCTAGATGACATCATTACCTTACTTTGGAAGTAAAAGACTAGATAGTTTCTATTCGGTGATAGCTTTAGAGGTTTATAAAATGTCAGAATGCAGTTTATAATTTATATAATTCTAGCAAAATATTACATTTGTGCAGTGCAAATTTTACGATTAAAATCACATGTACATTATAGAATTAAACATTTGTAACAACCCTGTGAAAGTAGATGATGGAATTAAATGTTGCAAGTAAAGAAACTGAGGCTTGATTTCATTCTTTTTTTCTGGCTAAGTAATATTCCTTTGTTTATACATACTACCTTTTCTTTATTCATTCATCTATCAATGGACACTTAGGTTGCTTCCATATCCAGGGTTTTGTAAATAATGCTGCATTGAACATAGGGGTGCATATATCTTTTTGAATTAGTGTTTTAGATTTTTTTCAGATAAATACTCAGAAGTGTAATTGCTGGGTCATATGGTAGCTCTATTTTTAATTTTTGAGGAACCTCCATACTGTTTATCATAGTAGCTGCACCAATTTATAAGCCCACCATCAGTACACGAAAGTTTTCTTTTCTCTACATCTTTGTCAACACTTGTTTGTTGATTTATGGATGATAGTCATTCTGACAGGTGTGAAGTGATATTTCATTGTGATTTTAAATTACATTTCTTTAATGATTAGTAATTTTTAACATTTTTTCATACATCTTTGGACATTTGTATGTCATCTGGAGAAATGTCTATTCATGTCCTCTGTCCATTTTTCAATCAAAATTTTTTTAGGTGAGCTGTATTAATTCTTTATATATTTTGGATATTAACCTCTTATCAGATGTATCATTGGCAAATATCTTCTTCCAACTGGTAGGTCGTCTTTTTATTTTGTTGATAGTTTTAATTTTGTGCAGAAGCCTTTTAGTTTAATGTAGTCCACATTTTTTTTTCTTGTACTTTTGTTTTTGGTGTCACATCCAAAAATATATCAGCAAGGTTGATGTCAAGTAGCTTACTGCCTTTTAGGAGTTTTAAAGTCAGATCTTATGCTTAAGTTTTTAATCTATCTTGAGTGGATTTTTGTGTACGGTGTAAGATAGTAGTCAGTTTCATTTGTTTGCATTTGGGTGTCCAGTTTTCCTAGCACTATTTACTGAAGAGACTATCCTTTACCCATTTTATATTCTTGGCTTCTTTGTCATAAATTGATTGTCCACACATGCATGGGTTTATTCCTGGGCTCTCCATTCTGCTTCATTGATTTATCCTGTTTTTACACCAGTACCATCTTGTATTGGTTACTATAGTTTTGCAATATAGTTGAAAATCAGACAGCATGATTCCTCCAGCTTTGTTCTTTCTCAAGATTGCTTTGACTATTCAGGATCTTTTGTGGTTCCGTACATGTTTTTACAATTGTTTATTCTATTTCTGTGAAAAATGCCATTGAAATTTTAATAGGAATGATTTTTTTAAAAATAAAGATGTTTTTATTATTTCTTAGGGTGGAATATTTCAATTGATCTCACTTCACATTTATTTTTTCTTTCATTTGAAGTTTCAAATTTGCTGTTACAACTACCCAGCAAAATTTAATCAGATTTATCTAAATTTTCACTTCTATAATTTCCATTTGGTTCACAATTATAGTTTCCAAATCTCTTATAATATTTTTTATCTCTTCATTTATTAAGAATATTTTCATTTATGTTTTATCATAGCCACTCTAAAGCAAATTTATTTAGCTTCTATTTAGCTAACTCCACCATCTGGGTAATGAAGCTAATTAGTTTGGCAATAGTGGGTGACTGGGATGGGTTCAAGATGACATTTTGTTTTCTTTTAAATAATATTTTCTTCTTTTTATTGATAAAAAGACTGCAATGTTTATGAAATGATTTTTATAACATATTTGTTTTTAAAAAAGCTAGCTAGAGTAGGGACTCATTTTATACTTTTTTCTTACATTGAAAATATACTTTCGTAGGGTGTTGAAGAGAAGCAAAAATAGGACATTTCAATGTGTTAAGCATATGTGGTAATGGATTTTTATGGTAAATAGTCAATTATTATCATACTTAATAAGAATTTTGCATTCTTTCTAAGTTGTGTCTTAAGGTGACTAGTTTTACATGTAAGGATAGATTAGATTAGACAGCTTGAGGATAAAACTGTATCATACTCTTTTGTACTGTAGAGTCTAGCACAGTGCCCAGTATCCTCTAAAAAGACAAGAAATGTCTGATTTCCAAATAGTGTTTTCTACTATAAATACCTTCTTAAAGCAACAAAGAATAATTTACATCATTAAATTTTTATCATTTCTATCATATTATACCTTATTTTAATCATAGTTTTAATATGACCACTTCAATCTTAGCTATATTTCCTCTTTATTTTAAAGTATAATGATTTATTGGGTAAGTAGAAACTTTATTTTTTAAGTAAAATATTAAAATTTGGAAACAATCTAAGCTCTCGTATATCAAAAGTGAGTGTCACATTTTCAGAATTAATAAACCAAAGAAACTAAGGAGACTGTTGTTTAAAGGGAAAAAATAATTAGGCTCCAAGTTCCTTAAGGCGATGGTATACTATTCTGGTTGTCTTTATATTCAGAAGTTCTAACCTATCATAGGAAATTAATGAATATTGCATTAAACAAAGGAAGAGTGAATGCTATGGTTATTCAAATATTTATTAAAATAATTTTGGTGATCTTAGTATTTCTTAGCTAATAAACTGTGAATCAGAAAAATTTATAGAGTATCAATTCACTACACGTTTGTATACTTCATCAGAATTTTCAAATAAAACATTAACTTTCAGTCACCTAACAAAATATATTTGTTTTCCCCCCTACTTTTATCATAAAATTTTATTACATATATGTTCATTTGTTTAGATTTCCTATTTGTTTGCTGCTGCTGGCAGCTATTAGGCAATGCACTGAAGAGTTGAGTGTTTTGCACTTATTCTGATTGATAAGCATTTTGTTTGAAGGGCTGCTTGTTAGTGAGTGGATGCCCACCCAGGACTCATTTAAGGAAAAGAGCACCCCGTGCTCACTGTCTTCTCTTCACCTAATAGATGCTGGGACTGTTGGTAGTAACAATGAAGGTAAATCATTTGGAATATGGAATATTGTGCAATTGCTCTTTATTCCAGACTTCACTATTTTTTTGACCTTGCATTCTTCCATTTAAATTTATTTAGCTTCTATAAAATCAGGACAAGAAGAGTCTATACTTGTAGTAATGCAATTGATATTTTTTACATTCTTTCACATACAACTATCCAGGCGAATTGAAAATCAAGCAGGTGGATCTATTTCATGTTGCTATGATTAGTCAGTAGTGTCCAATCAGAGAAAAGAAACCACTCTGAATAGAGGGGAATTTAATGTAGAGACCATGGCAGTGGTGTTGGGCAAGAAGGAGAAAGAAGATGGTGAGTGTTACTGTCCCTTTGCTGGAGCCCCAAAACCCCACTTAACTATAGCTGTTGAGAACTCCAAAACTGCTAGGGTACCACTTTCTTCCTTATTTTGGGTTTGTAGATAGATATCTTTTTATTTTAAAACTTTATTAGGATACATAAGCCAATAGTAGTGAACTCTATTAATTATGAGTTATTACATGTAAAATCTAGTTAATAAAACACTTTCATGAGTATCTGCTGTTATATTATTATGATGACCCCAATAGCTTTTGAAGCCCTAGAATGAAAACCCCTGTCTTTATTCAATACCATTTGTTGAAGAGAATTAAGGAATTTATGAGTTGTGACTTCATAAAGAGTTTGTAAAGAAGGGAATAACTCCGATACTAAATTTTAAGAGATTTTTAATTCAATAATCTTAGAAAATTGATTAAATTTTATACTTTTTACTTGCTTTTAAGAATTACATGGAGAAATCGGTAGGGCTGATTAAATTGGGATGTGTCAGTTTATACATAAATGTGTAATGTTACACTAGGCATAATATACTGTTACATAAAATGTATATTTTTTAATTTTATATTAGATATTTGAATGTGTAGATATAAACATTTTTAAAACTCTAAGTTTCAGAGAATTTGTTGGTACTTATTAAATGAACATTTAAAATATACTTTATATTATTTTTATATAATGAAAGACTTCAAGCATATGAAAAAGTATAGAAAATAATATGATGAACATCATGTGTCTATCACCCAGTTGCTTTAGAATTTTGAAAAGACTTGAAGCATAAGAATAAAGCAAAACAAGTAACTTTTTAGTGTATAATTACATTATGTATCTTTTTGAAATTTTTTACAAATTCGAGTTGACCCCTTAAAGTTAATTCTGTCTCCAGGAATTAAAAATTCTGTTTCTTTTATTCATTCACTCATCCATTTATTTATTTATTTATTTATTTTTATGGTGACATTAGTTAACAAAATTCAATAAGTTTCAGCTGTACATTTTAACAGTAAGGTGTGTGTGTGTGTGTATTTACACTGTGTGTTCACCTTCCATAGTTGTTAGATTTTTTTCTGTCACCACATATTTGACCCCCTTTACCTCATCTATCTCCCCCACCCTCACTCCCCTCTACTCTCTGTTAACCATTAGTCTATTGTCCATGTCCAAGAGTCTCTGTTTGTTTGTCCTATTCATTTGTTGCTTTTAGGTTTATATCCCACATGCAAAGGGTATCATGTGATTTTCAACTTTTTCTGTCTGGCTTATTTCACTTAACATGATTATCTTGAGGTCATCCATGTTGTCGCAAATGACAGCATTTCATCTCTTTTTATGGCTGATTAATATTCCATTGTATATATGTACCACAGCTTTTTTATCCACTCATCTATCATAGAATTCCATTTTCTATTTCTAAATGAGATATTCTAGGAATGCTGTGATTTAGTTATTTTAAAATTTTCATAGGTTCATTAAAAATCCTCAGATTGGTCTCTTTGATTCTGTTTTATATTAAAAACTGTCATCCTGTTTTTGAAAAATTATCTTCTTATATTCTTATAGTTTATAGTGTATGACACATGAAAAACTCTGTAAAAATGACAGACCAAAATCAAAACATGTACTTTTGTACATAGTATTAATACAGAAGTATCAAGTATGTTTTGAGCATGTGGTATTATCAAGCATGTTAATATTTCACAGAATAGTTGTAATAAAATTATAAATCTATTATTTAAATGAGGTAAAGGATTAGATGGTCCTTTATGCAGAAAAATATATCTCATTTCTCTTACTTTGTTATCTCATTTGGTTTTAGATGAAGGATGTCAGATTGTATAATGAGCAAACCAGTCCTCATTTTCACCAAGACTGCCCAAATTTAATACATGTGCTTCAAGCTTCAGTATCCTTCTAAGTAATAATCTGCTGTCTTACATTTTTGTTTGTCAAATGTGGGCAAGAGCATTGTGAAGCTTAAACTGCTCTGCTCAACTGCCTGTAGCAATATTAATTGAAATTATTATAGTTTGCTATGATATTAAAAGTTGTAGTTTTCTACCATATCTAATATGCTTTTTCAAAATTTTCAGATATTAAAATTGTTAGAGGTAACACCCAGACAGCCTCATTAAATATTTCTAACAGATTTGCAAATTCTTTACTTATAATTAAGAAACAAATAACATAATAAAATATATATCTAGGTCTAGTCCTATAAAGGTTTTTTTTTCCTCCAATAAAATCGATTCAAAGTAAATCATTCAATGCCTGTACTCGAAATGTCATTACAGACATTTAGGAAAAAAACAGGGGGAGGGGGAAGCCTTATGTAAATGTCTGAATGTCTCTTGTCATCTGCATCTATATGGAAATTATTAAAGTGAAGGAGGACTGCTTAAGGCTAATATGGAATTATATTTTACTTATTCTCTTCCCAAATATATAAACAAACACTCATACTCACACTCATATATCACTTGGGCAGTTTTGTCAGTGAGACCACACTTATACCTAAAAGAGACTTTGAGCATTAATAGTGGTGATGGTATAAAAGGGGGAAAAACAAAAGGGCTAGCTTTATCAGACTTACCCTTTCTGGGAATAAAGATAGCAGGAGGGTTTCAAAGAGTTCTGAAGAGAAGAAGAATGGCTAATTATTTTATACCATGTTAAGATAAAGACAAGACTTACAATTATTATTAGAAAGAAGGACACAATTTGATTCTCCATGTTTAATAATACTTATTTGAAAATGCATTCAGGATACAAAAAGGCTGCAGTGAAGAATAGCCTAGTGATCAAATCAATCAAGTAGTATTTCTTTTTTTTTTTTCCCCTTGGTTTTGTAATTTTTATTGAATTTTCAGGAATTCCAGTTATTAGTATGGGTTATTCTTTATTTTTTAAATTTATTTATTTAAATTAGTTTCAAGTATACAGTACATTGGTTAGACATCTATATAGTTCATAAAACAATCTCCCCAGTTGCTCCCTCCCTCCCCTGGCCCTTCTCCTAGCCATCATATTAATACTAACTGCATTCCTTCTGCCATGCTCCCCATCCCTGTGCCCAAGGGTCAACTACTAATTTGTACTTACAGGTGCTATTTCTTAATTGTTTGCTGCCATAATAGACACTCAGAAATGCAAAATAAGATTAATTGTTTAACTGTGAGGATAAGAAGTTATGCTGAATTACAAAATGCTGTTTATTTAGGGAGTAGAGAACAAATATATTTAGGAACCACAATATTCACTTGAGGATAAGGCCTATTAGGCTAAGCAGTAGGCAGAGTTCCAGAAGACACAGCTAAAGAGAAGACATAGGTGTGGAAATGAATATCAGGTGTGTATGAAGGACAAGGGGGGAAGGCCTGATGACACCCAAGCCCTTAGCATTTACTTTTGACCTGATTTAGCTGAAAAGTTCAGCTCCAGAGATAAAGTTTGCATAATGTGGCAGGGCTTAATTCACTTACTGATAAAGGAGACTGGCTGGTGTTCAGAAAACTGATGGTGAAAAATGATCAGAACCTTGGTCCTGGTAGGGCAAGGGGAAAATGCTGAAACTGCCAGGGGACTGGTGGCAGTTATAAAGACATGTTTATGCAAGAAGAAAACATTTAGGTATTTAAAAAGGCCCTTTTTGAATTGACTAATCAATCTATATGCTATAGTAAACCTGAAGAAATCATAAAAAGAAAGTTTAAAACTTTTCAAAGATAGACATTTTCCGTTTTTTTGTTTGTTTGTTTGTTTGTGTTTTTTTTGTTGGTAGAGATATGACAAGAAAGGAGAAAAATCCACAGCCTTTTTCCTCTGCTAGAAGTTAGTGAAGTTCGGCTTCTTATTTGCAGTGCTGTGACATCTCCCCATTATTTCCTCCTCCTCGAGTCTTCTGCTTTGGGCCCGGAATTTCTTTCATGTAAGAACAGAAGAAATGGTTCTACATAAGAGATCCTAGTTCTTTGATTTCCTGTGATAAATCTATTTTAAAATGACTGTAATACAGTGGATTTTGTTCATCCTCTAGCTTGTGTATTTTTAACCCTTTTCTTTTACAACCTCAACTAGTTATTTTACTTTCTCCCTCTTGACTATGCCTGATGCAAAAAAAAAAAAAAAAAAAAAATTAGAAAGCTAAAACTCAGTAATCTTGTGATAGGGCTGGGTGGTGGTTCGGAGTAAATTATTTTAAATCAACCAGAAACTTTGTTCCTGATGTCCCCACACGTTCACATCTGTGAAACAGAGAACACGTCTTAGTCCTTAGTCGTCACTTGAACTCTGGGGCACTATTGTTTTCATTTGAGAAGGTGGGAAAACATGACTTTTTTTTTTTTCTTAGTCATATTTATTTTCTTCTAATAAGACAGCTTAGCATTTCAAAGTTTTGTGTTCTGCACTCTTGCAAACTTCAATTATTAGCATCAGAAGCACAAAACCATTGCAAGACCTCAAAACAAGTAAATACCAAATAAAACTGCACAAAAATATAAAACAATAATGCCATCACATTAACAACATGATATTGCTGACTTATATTGTCTTTTTGTTGTTTTTTCTTAGAAGAGCAGAAAAACAACCGCTTGCATGGGCCGTTTTTATAAACAGGACTTTTAAACTGACTTTACATTTCAATCATTCCATTAGAACTTATTTAAAGGCCATACTGAGTTTATATCAGTCTTTGCAAATAAATTACTCACATTTGGTATTGTACATCTGCTAGTTCTAAGTAGTCATTGTACAATGAATGGATAGCATAGATTTTTCTCATGTTATTGACTCCAGCTGGAAAGTCATATGGTCCTATTTTCATCTTTAAACTGTAATGATACCTCTGTTTATACCTGATGTAGTTTTATTATCCTTCCTACTTAATTTATTTTCTTCCTCAAACTGTTCCTCTTTATGTTGCTATTATTGAGGAAGATGAAATGGCTATGAATAGTCAAAACCCAAGACACATCCAGTACAAAATCTGTATTTGGAAAATCATAAATTGGGATTTTGGAAGTCTAGACAGGTTTTAGAATTTTCCTAATATTATTGATTTTAAGATTACATGCTTTGTACTTTTTTCACTTTTACACATTGAGAAGTGTTCACAATAATTGAATTTAAGTGAGTGTATTTGGTATAAGAATAATTTAAAAGTGTTATATTGTCTTTAATGCTTATAATAAAATGTTTTTAGGAATGTATTGATACAAGTTATTCTAAGAGAAATTTTTAGCTTTATACCCTTCTTAGAAATAATATAGTTCTTATACTAATTTAGAAGTTTTTCCTTTTGGTGCTAAAAGACAATGTGATCCAAAAAAAATATAAATAAATAAATTTATTATAAGTGCATTGAAGAAAGGTTGAAAATATATGTATTTAGAATCTCTTATCCAAAGAATAAAAATAAAAGATAGGGTCATGTTCAATATTAAAAAAATAATTTTAAAAATAGAGTGACATATGCATCATTCAAACTACTTTTGCTATTCAAAACTTAATAATGTGTTTAACCAAGAAATACACTGAAAAAAAAAAAACATAGGCATGAACTGGAGTTTCAAAGTTGTAAGATAGAAATAGAAAAAAAATAGCAAACCAAAGGAAAAGCAGATGCCCACTCTCCATAATCCATTAACTGGCAGCAGCAATTCCTTCAACTTACTTTTCTCTTCCTAAATCTATATGACATGATTTTACCCTCTTGCCTCTGAATTGGAGTAAAATATTACTGGTCTTAGAAGTTGTCTCTTTCTCTACCAGTTCTTGAAACTTACAGCACGAATCTTCTCTACTTTCTTGATGTGATCCTTTCTGTCTCAGCTTTCCAAATTTCTTAACACTGCCTTGAAATAGTCCCAAATCTTAGTCTTTGATCGTTGGCCTGCTGCCAGTATTATAAGTCTCTCCCTCCTGTCTTCACCCCATCAACCAAACCACTCGTGGCCAATTTACTACTGAATTATATTCATCTGACTTATAAAATTGCCATTATCGATCAATTTATTAAATATTTTTTAAGTTCATTGAAGTTTCAAGGTTTAGCCCCATATCCCCACTCCACAATTTCTCAGTATATACTGATCTCCAACAGATTTCTTACTACAGCTGTAAACTAGTTAATTTTAACTTTTTGTAACATTTCCTAAATTAAACCAAGACCTAGATCTTGCTATCCTTGAGCATGAACTCCCGTTTCTCTCAGAAATGCATCAACTCTTTGAGAACCCCTGGGTACATTTATTTATTGACTTTTTTAAAAACCATTGAGCCAGGTATCTTTTGGGGAGGGGTGGAGGCAAGGATTAAGAGATGATATCTAAAATTGAAAAGGAAGAAGCAATCTGTTCTGAGATGCTCATGGCTCTATTGGACTGAAAAATAATATCAGCTTTCAGAATAAATCTTTCTTAGGTATCACAGGAATAACTGTCAACGAGTGTCGTAGGACAGACATTATTTGGTATACATTTAGACACAGTCTACCAAGAAGTCCAGTTTGATATAAAAAATCTAAAACTTAATGTGATATTTAAGTAACGATAAATTGAACTGGAATCTAAATAGAATTAGGATGAGATAAGGGAGGGAACCCTCCATTCTGGTGATGTGATTGTCTGGCTCAGGGTACTTTGCTACAATACCTTCCATGAACTTCCTACACCGTAATTCACTGTGTTTCTAACCTTCCTTAAGAGCTCTGAGCTTAAATCGCGAGATCCACTTCTAAGGACTTGAACCATTACTTGTCTGATTTTTCGGATATTATTTTCTCTCCTGAGATGCCTCCTTTGGAAAGCATAAAAAAATTAAATTAGTATTATTTGGTTTTATTTTCCAAGTGTGCAGCTGGTCTATTTTTGCCAAAGGCATTAAGACTTCATTTTCATAATGTAAGCTGGACAAAGGGGACATGGATGCAGTTAGGAGTGTATACCCTTCATGACATCTTTTGTTTTTGAAGCTAAGATACTACTGTGTTAGTAACTGTATAAAGACCTGGTTAAATTTGCAAAATTTCCCAGTTGGCACTTTGACCTGATTCTGCACCTTTGTTTGTTTGCCATTGTGTGCAGTGCCTATTGTTTTGGAATTTGGGTATCGAATGCCCCAACCTCAGACCCCAGTGCTTTCAGGCTACTTCCCCGCCTCCCACCCTCCTCTTTTCCCCATTTCCTTCCTCACTTCCACAGATATTTGTGGAACACATAACTTGTGTCAGGCTACATGCTAATATGTGGTGGAGAACAATACAGAAAGAGTCCCTGCCATCGAGAATTTATTATCTAATGAGAAAGATACAAATTAAACAGAATAACGCAATTCAATGAAGAGTAACAGACTAACTATAACTAAAGAAAATCTGTTAAGTGCTTAGAAGGCTTGTTATAGTGGATGGTGGACTTTCCTTTATCATCTTTTGATACTGAAAAGGCCAAGCCCCTGTAGTTCTTTGAGTCGTCACACAGGCTATTTGATCTATTTTTTTTTTTTTTTTTTGCAGAACTCAGCTTAACATCTTTGTCATCCAGAAGACAAAGACATCTTCATTAAAGAATGTGGTCTTTTGAGCAAAAGTGCCTCATTTCAAATCCCATCTCTGACAACCATGAGATCCATTAAGGTAACGTTGCGATATTCATTCAATTTTTCTGTGCCTCAGTTTATCTATATATAACATGGGGGCGGGTGGGTAATAATAGTAACTGATCTTATAAGATAGTGGTGTAGATTAAATGAATTTGTTTGATGTCATCTTGGGAGTTTGCTTTCTATATTTTGAGCTTGATTGGTATTTTTTTGAGATAGTCCTTTGTAAAAGAAACTCTTTCTTGTAATTTAGCTGTCATTTTTAGTTGCATTGTTATCAATGCCCCTTGGTTGTATCTCACTGACAGCTCTTTCCTCCCCACACTGCGAGTCATCACCCACATGTCACCCAGCACCAACGCTATTAACATTTTATATACTTCTCTAGCATATTTTTCAAACATAGTTTTCATCTCCTTGTTATTTACCCCAAAGAGTTGAAGACTTATGTTCACAAAAACTTGCACACAAATGGTTTTAGCAGGTGTATTCATAATTGCCCAAACTTGGAAGCAACCAAGACGTCCTTCAGTAGGTAAATGGATATTACTCAACAATGGACTATTACTCAGCAGTGGAATGCAGTGAGCTGTCAAACCATGAAAAGACATGGAGGAAACTTCAGTGCATGTTGCCAGGTGTAAGAAGCCAATCTGAAAACGCTTTGTGCTGTATGATTCCAGCCATATGAAATTTTGGGAAAGGCAAAAGTATGTGTGTTATGAAGATAGATACATGACATCATACATTTGTCCAAACCCACAAAATGTGTAGCACCCAATGTGAATTATAATGTAAACTATGGACTCTGGGTGATTGTAATGTGTCACTGTAGGTTCATCAAATGTAATGTTCCTCTCTGGTGTCTGGTGGGGAATGTTGACAATGGAGGAGGCTATGTGTCTGGGGGGATAGGAGGTATATGGGAAATTACTGTACCTTCTCAATTTTGCTGTGAGGTTAAAACTACTCTTAAAAAATAGTGTTAAAAGTAAAAAAAATATAAAAAAAACCAAAGTTTTTATAATATAGTTGCTATATACTACATAGATAAATGATGTTTCTAAATATTACATCATAATTTTTTGCATGTTATCATGTAGCCACCTATCTGCTCTCTATCACTGTAGTTTTGTCTTGTTGATAACCATAATTTTTTTGTGAATTTGCATTTACTCAATGATTAAGGAGACTGAACATCAATTTATGGGCTTATCTTCCATCTTTACATACTGTTTGCATTTTATATTTATTAGCTCATATAATTCTCACAATTCTATGAGGCTGTGAGGTAGGTAATATTTTTATCTCCATTTTACAGATAAGGAAACTATGACACAGGAGAAGTAAATTTACCTACCATCTGCAGTTACACAGCTAGAAAGTGACAGAACCAAAATTCTTAAGCAGATCCTTATAAATAGACATTTCAGCTATTTATAATTATAATTATAATTTTTTAAATTATAAATGTTTTCAAAAAGGTTGTTTTGGGCATGAAACATTTTATGTTATGAGATTATTTATTTAAGATTTTTCTTAGAGGTAAATTTAATGGATCAAAGGATAAGAAAAAATTTGAATGTCTGTTGATAGCTAGTGTCGATTCGTTTTTCAGAAAGGCTATACAAATTTATACTTCTCAACAATCCATGAGGTTACTTGTTCTATGTTTCTTGGGTGTCAGACCTGTCTGATCTGTAAGTCCAATTTAACAGAGTTCAAAATAGCAAAAGTAAAAAGCCTAATTAAAGTGCTGTGAAATCAGTTTATCTTGTTGATTAATTCTTTTTGAAATAGGAAAGAGGAGAACAGAGAGAACTCCCCCTGGAGGGATGAGATTTAATTGTGTTCGGATGCAGATTATTCGCCACAAGTCCTGACACTCCGGGGAGCCAACCAAGAGGTGGAGCTTCCTGGGTGCAAGTTCAAGGATGGCTGTGTAGAGGGCCAGGGCTTGAGTCAGAGGACACCAGCCTGCTGAGCAGTGTGTCCCGGACCCCGGTGATACTGGTACAAACAGCTGTAAGGATTTGATCTTTAGATTTTCATACTAAATTACGTATTCCTCATTTTATTAAATTATTATGTATTCTTCCTCTTGGTAATGCAAAAAAAAATTATTTTCATCCAACATATTCAATGCATAGGCTTGGTAAGATCTTCATGCTCCCACTCCAGTTTCTCAGCGGTTAGCTTTCCTGATAAGGAGATCCCTGTACTTATGGCTCTTCTTTGAGAACGTCACAGTTTGTGTTTTGTGTTTATTGTGTGCATATTGTGTTTCAAAGAAGTTCTAGAACCTGTTTCTGGTTTAGAAAATGTATCCTACTTCAGAAATGCATGCTATGGACATACTTTTAAATGAAAGCTATTCTCGTGGAGTAGGGTGCTGCAAAATTATTTGTTATTTAAAACTTTTGAAAAGACTGATTAGGAACAAAAGGAACATGGTTATATAAATTGTTAAATCAACTCGATGGAGTATTTGAAAGCACTATAGCAACCTGGCAACATACAATTGTATGTAAGATTGTGATGACTGAAAACTGTGTGAATATGGAGGAGAATATTCAAAGAGAGATAGAAAAATGTATATACTATTAGACTAGGGGCACTAAGGTCACCATGGTATATTCTTAATTGTGCTAATTTTGAAAGAATTATACAGTTAAACAAAAGGAAAGGCATAATCTGTTGAGTTATGGCTTGAATCTTCACGGAACTTGGTTTGAAGTTTAAGTGCAGGAGGATGATACACCTGTGTGTGGAGAGATACCTGAAGCTCCAAGGCTCCGTAGGGTAAGAGTTAAATGAATACCATGGGCAATAGGAACTTTAGTTCCAGCATGTTTCTTCTATGCTGGCATTCCCATCTCATGAGATGTTGGAGAGATGGTCAATTCAGATTCCATCAGACACAAGAAATGTATTATTACATAAAAAAGAGAATCCCAGCGCTTTCTCCTTCATTTCTAGGTCAGTTAGCTCCCATCTACAAATCCATTTGGAACTTCTATTACACAGTGAGTGATTTTCCAATTTAAGCCATATTGATTGATATTTTTACATAGTTTTGTTTTATCATAAAAAAAGGAATACTCTTTAGGATAAGGCCTACTCTTTATTGCTAATTAAATTTTTTTTTTTTGAAATTCCACTTAATTCTTGTGAAGTTTACATTTGCACAGGGAATTGGGGATGTTGTAATTCAGATCACTCTACTTCTGAATAACTTTACGTAGAATATTCTTGAGGAGGTATGAATGTAATTACTTTAGAGAGGGCTAAGTTTTAAGTCTGCCTTTGATGCCAGGGTTAGTATCTTGCGACTGTATATATTGCTAGACCAGAAGACTAATTAATGTATCAAGATCCTAGGTTGTTTCTAGGTTGCCAAGTTAGGTTGGAGTTAGGCTTGCAGACTGTACTGCTTATGTGTTGAAAGCCTTACCAATGCTATAGATTGAAATGTGTCCAAATTCATATGTTGAAGCCCTAACCCCACTGTCAGCCGCTCTCAACCACTGGAGGATAGTGTCTGACTCGTGGCCTCTGGAAGATAACTCTGATGGTGTGTTCTAAATCTTTTACTACCTCTAATGGGAGCTGGCTTGGTGACTGATGCAGCCTCATTTTTGCTGCTTTTCCTTTGCTTTCCTCTCCCTGATGGGAATTTCCCACGCCTCTCAAACTACTGGTTCTTGAATCCCTGCTCAGGGTCTGATCTTGTTGGAACACAAGACATGATGATCCTTTCTTTTTCTTTTTCTTTTTTCTTTTTTGGCCACTTTGTGAAGGTATACAGCTGATTACCATGGGGTGAATTTCCGAAGTCTAGAAACACAAACTCAGGCATCACCCATTGCTGAAAAAAAGATCTAAGCACAAGCTCTAATCCTGGTGGGTTAATAGTATTTCTTTCTTTCTTTTTTTCCTTCTCCAGAACACTCAGGCAACACATGCATGTTTGTATTGAGTGTTTCTATTTACAGTGAATATTCGATTGTTTCCTGCTGAGTCAAAGAACAGGCTTTCTTATATAATATAATTTACCCTAGCAAGAGAAGGCCTTGGGGTGCATACTGGCTCAGTCTTACTAGTTGTTGAATATGCAAATGCTCCTAAGCTGGTTGCTAAAAGACTAATTCCCAGTGCTCCTCATTACCTGTCTCCACCACCCCACTTCTCTCTCCACGCTGTCCAGACCCTCCTGACTATTCTCACCAGCCAGATTCGATCACTGAAGGGTTAATGCTTGCACACCATTTTATATTTCAGCACTGCATATAGGATAACTTAAGAAAAACATATATATAGGTGCTCTTTAATGTAGGAATTTTAAAGCCATCCTTATAATTAAGTTGGATGACTGAGTCCTCTCAGTTAAATGAGCTCCATTTATTTTTACTTATTCATTTATTGACACCAAATAGCTAAAACATGAATATATATGAATTCATTTATATATATGTATATATATATGTTGTGTGTATATGTATTATATGTATGCACATATAATTATTTGCATAACACATATCTAATGCGTTCATAACCAATGAGTGTCACAGTATTGCTTCTGCTCTGCTCCCACTTTTGTAGTTACTATCCTGTGCCATTATCCTCTGACTGTCTTCTATATGGTCCTTTATTTTTTATCAACTCTTAATGCATTTATGGGAAAGCTCAGACTTAGCTTAACATGTCTGGGCAGCTATAGCAGGATAGTGGGGTGGCTCTGACAGGGGATAGAGTGCTGATTTGAGCAAGGCGATTTTGTAGGTTGCCAAGAATCAGCTAAACTCGTTTCCTTTTTCTGATGACTTGTGAATATCTGAGCAAAGATGGTTCATAAGAGGGTTCTTTCTTCTTCATCGGAGACCCTGAGAAGTCCCTGCAGCGTGTTATCCCAGGAATGGGTTCCTGTCCACTACAGCTTTCCATCTGCTTCTTGTCCCGTGAACTCTCTTAGCCTTGCTGTGACTGTGGCAGGATTTTATAGAATTTGGAGGAGAAAAGAGCAGCTTCTGGGGGCGGACAAGAACCCGAAAAAGCATTGTTCGGCACATAGAATGAATGACAATTCATCGGTTTTAACAGAAAATATTGCTCTTGATGTAGTGACCTTTCAGTTTTCACTGTTTAATTGCATCCAGTCTACTCCATGTACATTGTACTTTCAAATGCATCATTTTATTTAATTTCCCCAATATCAATGCGAGTTAAGATGCTGGAAATTTTATATTTTACTTTTATAGCTGAGGAAATGGATTCAATAGTTTGTGGACTGTATTGCGCTTCTTCAACACAAATGGCCAAATTAATAATGGAGACAACAAGAACAGCTTGAACGCTGTGTAAGAGCATTGCTTTCCTGAGTCTTTTGGCATAAATGCAAACCTCTGTAGCTGTAGTTAAATATAGGCAATTTGTATAAAAATGGATGCTCATAGATTAAGATTTTAGAAATGATTGGATGTTTGCAAAATGTGGTTTTAAGGATGCTGTTGGTACTTCAGCATCCGTTTCCATTTTAATTACATGCTTCTGGCTGTCCTCATTTTTATTTATTTTCACCTCTTCATCATATTACTTTTTCTCCTCTTGCTATTGTTTTTTTTCTTTTTTTCTTTTTACTTTTGCACTTGTCTCAGGCAAGATCACATACCTACAGCTCTTTATTATTTAAATTCCTAGGGGGCCATCTTATAACCACAGTTCTCTCTCCAGCTTGTGCTTTGTTTCTATGAGGTGCACAGTGGACATTTGAAATTCATGGGGAGGATCTTAGACATGGTTTTTGAAGGTCGTGGTCATGCCTGATTAAATTAGTATCTAACCTGGTCTCGTGTGGACATAGGGTACCTGCTTGTTGAATGAATGCTTGAAGGAGAGAAGAATGACACCAGTAATAAGAGTTTACACCCTTCAAATAAAAGGAAGAAAAACATAGGGGTGACGATTGTAAAATGATAGGAAGATTCATAAAAATTTATTTATTATTATTATTTGGTTATGCATAAAAGATTAAGTTGTCAAATTTAGGTTAGATTGATGAGACAAAATATGTCTGCTTATATTCTACATAGAAAAATAAATACATTTTTTTGCATTCTTATTTAATCATTGGTGCACTCAAAAATGAAATGACTACTTTGTGCCAGCCATTACGATGCATATTATTGACACAGTGGTGAGTAGAAATGATATGGCTTCTGGTTTCACAGTTGATGGACTATTGGGGTCTAAAAGAACTGAATAATAACTGTGTAAATCTAAGGAGTGTTTTGGTTGTAAAGCAGAAGTGGAAAATCAACCTGGTAGAGATAAAAGTGGTAGGAATTTTTGGCACATGGAACTGAAAAGTGGAGATTATTCTTTAGACCTCATTGGACCAGAGAACTGTCAGTCTCTGTTTCTCAGTTTTATTTCCCTCTTGGTAGCTTATTCTTGGGCAAGCCCCCTCCACTTCTTTGCCAAGGTGACTCCTTGTGCTCCAGATTTATATGGTCCTCAGCACCTATGATCTCAGAAAGAAACAAACTTTTCTTTCTCAGTTTTTTAAATCTAAGATGGTTTCTTATTTGTCTGGCAGTCACTATGGCTTGAAGGAACTGGTTATTCTGTTCTGTATTTGGAGTAGGTGAAACTTCACCCCCATATAAGAAAAAATATTTATGTTTCAAAAGAAGGAAGGAAGGATGATATGTGGGCAAAATAATTATAAATATTATAATCTATAAGTATTATAACATATTATATTATAGTATTTGCTATATTATAAATGCGAGTATATAAATACTATATTTCCTATAAACAATAGTGAAAAATAAACAAATTATTTATTTGAAAGAATGGAGTGCAATTCTATAAAATCAAGTCAAAGCAGTAAAGTAGCTAACAATAAAATAGCAATAAATATTGCACATCTATATTCAATATATATTTGACATTTATTGTATGGATACAACAGTTATCTTTTTAAGTGAAGAAACATTGAAAGCATTCCTTTAAAAATCAGCGAGAAGCCAGATATGCTCTTGCCATTATGTATATTCACCAATTTAATGGAAGTTTTGTCTATGCAGTGAGCCAAGGAAAAGAAATTAAAGCCATAAAGATTAGAAAGGAAGAATTACAACTATTATTGATTTTGCTGGATATAGTTGTCTACCTGAAAGTTTTTAAATAATCTACTGATAAATTATTCCAAATTATTATATCCAAAAAAAAAAAAAGATTAGCAAGGTGACTGGCCTTAAGATCATTATAAACAAATCAATTGTATCCTCATTCACCAGCAAAAGGTTTTTAAAAGCACCACTTTTAATAGCAACAGAACTATGGAGTACATATAAATAAGTCTAAAAAGAGATAAGCAAGGTTGATAATTATAAATATTTAATAAAGGCACTGAGGAACATTCAGCAAATGAAGAGTTATGCCAAATTTATGCATGTGCGTGTTGCTGTCTTGGACTATAAAATTGAGGCCACTTATGATGGTCAACAAGATAAAGGAGCCTGTGTCTCCAGTTTAGACAACTCCTAATCAGTGTCTAGCAGTTATTACTCAATAGCTTGTGGGGCAATTTGTGATTTTTACATAGCTTAGGCTGACGGGGAAAGTCAGAGGGATTAAAACCCAAGAAACACATCCACTGAGCCATGGTTTTACTTTTTTCTGAAGCCAGTTACTCTGGGAGATGAATGTTTCCTTCCTTTGCGAACGCCAGAATAAGTTACTTTAACAGTGCACATATAAATGTTTAACAACCAATTTCAAAGGGAAAGAGCACACCTCCGATTGGTAGCATTTCCTGATTTCCTTGCACCGTGGCCGATTTCAAGCTTTCTGAAGATGGGTTTGGGAAGAGACAGGTGTCTGGTGAGCCAGTTCCCGCACACTGCTGCCTGTGTTAAGTGTCTGCCTGTGATGGTAGATTGACAACAGTGAAGCTTGAAAGATGGGTGAGATGACCTCTTCTGACGTTCTGTCCTTGTGATACTACATCTTCAACTTTGAAGTTCTCTCTGTAACATATAATATAGACCAGCATACATTTTTTTTCAAATTTATTTGATTTCCATACCTACCTATACTACTGAAATCCAAAATAGTTTCCATAATTCCTAAGATTGAATTTTCAACAGCAAACAGGTTGGTTAGTTTTCCCAAATAGTGAAACATGCAAAAATAGAACATCCAAGTTTAACAAGTGGTCAATTGCAATGTAGATACCACCACCTGCAGACTGATAACTCTGAAATGAAAGTTGCTATCAATGTTGTTTTTGCTTCTTTTCTCTTTTATAACACTAACTCAACTCTTATCCACATCTCGATCTTCCCCATGGTTATAGTTAGTGCTGTGGATTATTAGGTCAAGGTTCAGACACAAGAAACAAAGATAAACTAACATAAATTTGAACTTTGATATGTTGCTGCTACTGGGTCACAGAAATTTAGTTTCACTAAGGGCAAGTGAAATGACACCTGGCAAAAAATATAGCATGTGTCAATGGAAAGGAGAAAGGATGAAAGAAAACTATTAAGAGTCAGGAGCAATGCAGAAAGTTTAAGAAAGTCTGTTGACACCATTCCAACAAAAGGAGTCTTTTCTTACGTCTTAAGGCTAATATTTCAAAGTATGGTCTAGAATGTACATAAAGTATTTTAATCCTTTACAAATAAATTGGTAAAAATGAAGGGTAGACTATTTAGAATTACAGGTAATTTTTTATTGAAAACTAAGATATTGAATATATTCTCTCTTTTCCCCTGTATAACTAATTAGCACATGCAATTGGAAAAGAATTATAATAGGTGTTAAAATGGATTTTGAGACACTTTAAAGGTTCTCATAGTTTGGTAGCTCTTCTTACTCTTAGAATATATGATTAAGAAAAAGTGTTATCTTTATTATGGAGAGGATTGAAGTACTTCAAAGTTGGTAGTTGGCCTCAAATTTCCAGTTCCAGGCCTCATATGCTGTCTTCAATCTGGATATAGAAGAAAAAGTACTACAGAAGCTCCTCTTCAATAAGCTTTCAATTCCAGTTTAGCTTCCAATCTCTAAAAGCAATGTCATGCTAATCTCTTTTGGGCCTCACGCATCCAGAAGCCTAAAAATTTCAACCCATGTCTAATTTGCAGCATGAAATGAACTATTAATACTATTAAAAAATGATATCTAAAGTGCTAGAGTATGGCAGGATGTCATATATTAAGAAATATGATGATATATATTGTTCTAATTTTCCTAAAAATGGAGTTGGAATATGAAACAATGAAAAATAAAACATATTAAATAAATCTTTAAAAAATATAACAGAGAGGAATAACTAAAAGATGACTATAAAGATTTGAGAGAAATAAATTTAGAACCAATAAAATATTGGTTTAGAAAATAAAACAAGGGCATTATAAAATGTTAAGGAGGATTCAAAAAAGTCATGGTTAGGAGATAGTCTCTATGGTTCACAGATACTATATTTGCAAATTTACCATCATGCTAAAATTTATTTGTAACACCCAAATCAGTACTCACCATGCTTTTGCAGGCATTCATGGACATACGCAGATTGGCAGACATTTTGAGTCACTTTAAGCACATTTCTAACCCAGGTAGAAGAAGGCGATGCTCGACCTTCTTGTTTGAGCTCTCATGCTGTAAACAAGTATCCGTTTCACAGTCCATTAGTGCCATGTCTTTATGCTCAGTGTCACTAATCATTAGGTAAATGTAAATCAAAATCATACCTGTCAGTATGGCTATCATAAAAAAAAATCATAGAAGATAAAATAAACGTTGGCATGGATGTGGAAAAATGGAAACCCTGTTTGTTGCTGGCAGTGCACAGTGGTAGATAGAGCTGCTGTGGAAAACAGTATGGAGGTTCCGCATTGTGGGGCTTTGTTAAAAAGTACTTCTTAGGGTACCTAAGTGTAAGAGGCAGTGATGTGTCTTATGGAGAAAATACATGTTAACCAGCTTCATTTAGGCGTGAGTTACAGGGCTGTTGGCTGTCAGTTCAAGATTAAGGGATCAACAGTATCTGTAACAATAACATCTATAATGAATGGGTCATCAACAACTAGGGGGTCTTTAAACAGAAACACACATAGAACAAAGCTATCTATATATTGGTTGAGCGAAATGATGTGACCAGTGACCAAAGAAACCTAATCACAAATTTACCTTAGGACCAGTGGTTCAGTGTTGGCTAATTCACCATTCATGGCGATTCTATAGACATAACTACAATAGAAAATGGGAATTAACTCCAAATAATATGTTATAAAAGGAAGCTTAGGGTGTTTGAAAGATGCATCTGCAAAATTGTAAGGTGATTGTTGGAGGGTGCCATGTCGAGTAAAATCACTAGAAATCAGAAACAAAAAATAGACCGAATGAACCAGTCTAATGCAGGAGATGAGGTCTTTTGTTTTCAAATGATTATTTCAAAAGAGGTGGTAAAAAAATGCCTAAAATCTTATTTGAGTAATTATAATGCATGGAGGTCAGATTTAAGGATGAAGGGGTAGGTCATGGAAATAGAAAGGGCTTCAGAAACTCTCTTGTCTAGAGATCTGACAACAACTTATGGAGTGCCATCTGTCCCCTGGGTTGTTAATGATTGGATGAAGATGTAGACTTTTTCTTTTTGTGGACACTGGTTTTGTGTTTTAATTACTACTCAATCTTATAAGTTCAGCAATTTGACCATGCCTCATTGTAAAGATTTAATATTTGCAACAACTTTTCAAATACAATTGAAGAACATAGAGATATAATATAAAGTGCTTTGATGCTTTGGAAAAGAAAACTATTGATTAACTTTTTTTTTAAGGAAAGTTATAGAAATATGCTCTTAAACCAGTGTGTCCTTAATATTTAATCTGAAAAATGAATTTGCCACACCCTTTAAAGCTGAGTACTGTAACATTAACTTTTTAATTTTAAGAATCAGAGCTTCAAAGCACATCTATTTGTTTCAGGAATTCTAGCCCACTAGAATATTTCATATTATCGCTATATATTTATTGTAATGAAGAACCTCGACTATGCCTTTTAAACGTATCAGCATGGGGAGGGCAGTGGTGCACAGAAATTCTATTTTAGATGAAACTAAATCAAGGAGCTGATTAGCTCCCTCTGGCACAATGCTGGCAAACAAGAGTCTCACAATAAAAAACAAAAAACAAACAAAAAAAACCACTTTATTGACTTATGGAGCAAATTGGGAATTATAGTTAGGGAGAAAATGAATGCAAGAGCAGATGGGAACTTTGATAGATGATTTTTGGTTTTGCCATCCAGTATCCATTTATTTCTTTCCTAGAATAATATCTCACTTTTATTTTGGAGAATCATACCTTTCTTTCCATCTTAGAAAAAAAAAAAAGAAAAAACTCACTGTTTTTTTTTTACTCTTAATACTTCTGGTTACCAAATGTGGTTTTAGGAACCTCAAGTTTGATGATTTATTAGAATGTCTCCCAGAACTCAGGGAAATATTTACTTATAGTTTATTAGTTTATTAAAATAAAGGATACAGATGAACAACCAGATAAAGAGGTACATAAGCTAAAGTCTGAAAAGTTCCTGAATAGAGGAACTTCTGTCCTGTGGAGTTGGGGATACCTCCCTCCTGGCACATGGATTTGTCTGCTAGTTTGTCACCTCTCTGAACTCCATATTTTTGCAGTTCGTATGGAGGCTTCATTATGTAGGCATGATCAATCATTAACTCAATTTTCTGCCCTTCTCCCCTTTCTAGAAATGGGGAGTAGGACTGAAAGCCCCAAGCTTCTCATCATAGCATAGTCTTTTTGGTGACCATCCTCCATCCAAGAGCCCACTGAAAGTCACCTCATTACAACAAAAGACCCCAAGAAATTACAAGGGCTTTAGGAGTTTGATGTCAGACACTCCTTTATTACTCAGGAAATTACAAGGGAAACAAGATCAAAGGCAAAATATTAGCAGAGACCAATATGTATATTTCTTATTTCATACTTCCATTTTTAATCTCAGTCTTGGCCCTTCCTAGCACATTTCATTGATCACAGAGATTGCTTTAATGGTGGACCTGAAACCAATCAGAGCCACAGATGTGTCTCCTGAGGCTACTGGGGAATGGAAGCATGTGCTTTCACTGCCACCTTTGGACCCCTGGCATCAACAAGGATGCCTAACTGACTCTCTTAAGAGCCAATGATGAAATATGAGAATGAAGCCAACTCAGAGGAAGGCAGAACTGAGAGAAGGAAACTGAATCCTGATGACAGTGCTTCACATCTGGATTAGACTTTTCAGCTGTATAAGCAATAACTCCTTTAAAAAATGCTAATTTTTTAACTTACAACTGAGAGTCCTAATAGGTACAGATATTCACCTATTGCAAATTCCAAATTTCAGAGGCGATGAATGCTTTCGCATTGAATCTCCCATCTTGCCTTACTTAGCATGATACAGAAATAAGTGGGCAGTGATTTATTTTTGAAGGAAGACTACACTAGAAATCCTTACTGATGTTGTGGGGAGTTTAGTCTTGGCCCTAAACATAAAATATTACCAAGGAGATGATCAAATACTAGAATATTAGCTTTAACATTTTTTCTGGTTGTTTTAATCTCTGTTTGAAGATGAAAATATTTTAAATAAGATGTAGAACTTCTCACCATGTCTTAGACTATTTAGACTACAAAAATGCACATTAGATGTATTTTCACTGTGTTCTTCTTTGTCTTCAAAGGAGTTCTATGTGCTTTTATTATTACAATATATGCTATAATGTGTATGTATCAGGTATATAAATATAATAAATTATTCAACCCATAAAATTTTTACTATCCGAAACTAATATAATATTGCACACCAGCTGTAGTTAAAAAATAAATTAAAAAAATGTTTTAGTGACTTCTACATCACATCTACAAAAAAGGTTACAAAATAATAAAATTACCCTTTATTACTTGTATGAATTATTTGCCCAAGGCAGTAATGAGTCTGTGCATATACATATGTACAGAGTAAATACACCCATGTTGGAGAGAAATGAAAGGCAGACCTGTAGAGAAAAAGAGACTTAATAGACATTAACCAGCCATAATACATAGATCTTACTTGGACACTAACTCAAACTTATATAAATTTGTAAGACAACTATGAAAATGTGAACACTCACTGGCTATTTGGTGACATTAAAAAAATTATTATTAATAGTTTATAGATATAAAAATGATATTGTGGTTATTTTTTAAGATTTTTTTTTTTAGTTATTCATAAACATCCATAGATTTTCTTCAAAGTTATCCAGTATAGAGAGAAATAGTTAGGGTGATGGTAGGGAGGAATAGATGAAAATAAACTAGTCATGTATAGATAGGTATCTGGGGTCATTATAACATACTCTTTACTTTTTTATCTGTTTAGCAATTTTCTTTAATTCAACTTTCTCTTTCTTTCTTTCTTTCTTTCTTTCTTTCTTTCTTTCTTTCTTTCTTTCTTTCTTTCTTTCTTTTTTTCCATTACAGTTGATATTCAATATTATTTTATATTAGTTTCAAGTGTACAGCATAGTGATTAGACAACTACATAATTTACAAAGCGGTCCCCCCAATAAGTCTAATACCCATCTGGCACCATATGCAGTTGTTATAATATTATTAACTATATTCCCTATGCTGTATTTTATATCCCTGTGACTATTTACAACTACTAATTTAAACATCTTAATTCCTTCACCTTTTTAACCCTCCAGCCCCACCTCCTATTTGTAACCGTTTGTTCTCTATTAATATGTTTCTGTTCTGTTGTTGTTGTTTATTTTATCTTTAGATTCTGCATATAAGAGAGATCTGAAGAGATTTGTCTTTCTCTGTCTGACTTATTTCACTTAGCATAATACCCTCTAGGTCCATCTCCACTGTATTTTAAAAATTCTTTCCTATTTTGATGGAAAACAAGTGGATATCTCCATTTGTTATTCTAAAATAGATTGATTGATTAAGCCATAAAATATGTTCAAATGATCCTGTGTGTAATATGGCATTAGTTGTCTCAGTGGGAAGGTTCAGATACAATTGCTCTTGGTTTCTAAGATGCTTTGTGTAAGAAAGTTGAAGTTGTGTACATAAAAGATTTCATGCACAACTATGCCCAATTGTTTCTGCTTTTTTCAGCTTCATATCTGTTAGGAGAATATAACATAGCATTTGATAATTTTCCTGGTAGGACACATTCTGTACAGTTGGGTTACCATTAAAATGATTGAACCAGTACATCTAGATCTTATTCGATAAAGTCGACAAGCTGACCTGTGCCTTCGAGAGACATTTTGTAAATTTGACCTTTAATGTGAAAAAGCGAATTGTGCTTATTAGATTTTGGAATTCAC
The DNA here is from genome assembly GCA_004027375.1 of Macroglossus sobrinus. NCBI lineage: Eukaryota > Metazoa > Chordata > Mammalia > Chiroptera > Pteropodidae > Macroglossus > Macroglossus sobrinus. Next base: position 44,554 of record PVKZ01004117.1, read on the forward strand.
CTTGTCATAAGCTAGTCAAGGTTCTCTTTATACAGTAAGTTTTAGCACTACATTTATTTTCAAAAATATAACTCAGTAAGTTTCAAAAAAGAAAAGTATATCTTGAAAGTCATTTAGAGAGAATGTGGGCAAGTCCAAGAAATGGGACCTGCTTCGTATCCCAGGAGCCATCTTCTTAAAAGATCATCCTTGAAAGATCACTGGATACCCATCAGCTATAAGGGTGTGCAGCTCCTTAAAGTATGGAGTGCAGAGATGAAAATTAGCTACACTACACCGATAACAATCTGAGGATAAGGTCTAAAAGGGTCTTGAAAACAATCTATTAACTTAGCAAGTGTGAACTGTGGAAAATAGCTCAAAAAACTAATTTAACAGTTTAGTTTTTTACACCTTCATAATTATTCTTCACCAGTGGAATGAAATACATCACAGCCATGTACACATAGACTCAGAATAAGAGACAGGAATGAGAGAGAACATAGAAATAATTTGGCATAGCTTCTCATTTTAGAGACAGTAAATTAAGCTCATTTGACATTAAATGAGAAACTTGCAAAGAACTTTAAGCATTCAAATTTAATTTAATTTTAAAATCATAGTAGCCAGATATAATTTAAAAGTCAAGTAGTACCAGAAGGATTATAATTTAAAAAATCAGTTCCTTGTCCCAACCCTATGATAATATTGTTAACATGATAATATTGATAATATGTAAATATTATTGACAAGTGATCTGCACTGCATTCAGTGATGATATTTGCTTTGATGTACAGTCTTCTTTTTCTTGAAGATAATGTACCTTTTTTATTTTTTATTTTTTGGCCTAGCTTTTGATTGAACTGTAAAAGTCCTCTCAAGATAATCAAACACATCAGGTGCCTCCTCCATCCCCCAACCTCCATCCCTCCACCCCCGGCCCCCAACACTCATCAATTTCTCCTTGGGGAGGTAAGCCTAGAGGTTACAGACTTCTACCTGTCTTCTCTAATGAGGCTGCTGCTCTCTGTAGGTCTGCTCTATAGTTGTCACGTACAATCCAGAAGTTTCGCTGCTTTCTTGTGTAGACTACTGCTTCCTGAATCTCGTGTCTTTCATCTTGGTTTTCTTGCTTTCTTGATAAAGCATATCTTTTATTTGCTTCTTTAGAAGGGTTGCTTCAAAAGCAAAACTTTTGTGACCTTCTTTGCTTGAAAATATCCTTATTCTCCTCTTAACATTGATTTACTGTTACATAGAAGTCTAGCTTGAAACTATTTTCACTTCATAATTTCAAAACTGATACAATATAAGTAATATACAGAAATATATTACTTATATACATTCTTCTGAAGACTTGTAGGACACTTTTGTATTTATGGTATTCTGAAAATTTGTTTGTTTTTTTTTTTTTAGTTACATCCTCTTACAGTTATCTTTTTATGTAGCGAGAACTTTCAAAATTTACTCTCTGTCAAGTATACAGTACAGAATTGTTAACTATGGTCATCATGCTATAAAATAGGTACTCAAGATCATTCATTTTGTAACTGGAAGTTTGTACTTTTGACCATTCTACCCCACTCCTACCCTGAGAAATAATTTACTCTCTGTTTCTGTAAATTTTTTTTCTGTCTGACTTATTTCACTTAGCATATGCCCTCAGGTTTCATCCATATTGATCCAAATGGCAGGACGAATAATATTTCATTATATATATTTTGTTATATATTTATAGTATATATTGTTAATATTATTAGTATTCTATTATATATTTATATATAAATGTATAAAAATCTATTTATAAATGTATATATTATATCACATTTTCTTTATCAATTACTTATTGATGGACTCCTACGTTATTTCCATGCCTTGACTATTGTAAATAATGCTGTAGTGAACATGGGGGTGTAGGTATCTCCTTGAGATAGTGATTTCATTTCCTTCGGATAAATACCTGGCAGTGGGATTGCTAAGTCATAAGGTGGTTATATTTTTTTAATTTTTGAAGGAACCGCCATGCTGTTTTCAATACTAGCTGTACCAACTTGCATTTCTACCATCAGTACACAAGGGTTCCCTTTTGTCCATAACCTCATCGAGTTGTTGTTTCTTGTCTTTTTGTTGATAGCCATCCCAACAAGTGTGAGGTGCTATCTCCTTGTGGCTTGATTCACATTTCTCTGTGATGTAGATGATTAGTGATGTTGAGCACCTTTTTATGCCTCTGTATTCTTTGGAAAAATGTCTGTTCAGGTCTTTCACCCATGTTTGCTTTTTGTTTGCTAGCTTGTTTTAAGTGGATCGTGTTTTTTTCTATTGAGTTGTATGAGTCCCTTATATATTTTAAATATTAAACCCTTATCAGATATGTGGTTTGCCAATATTTTTTTCTGTTTCATAGGCTGGCTTTTTAGTCGATTGTTTTTTTTTGTTTTTTTTTTTTTTTTTTGCTGTGTAAGAGATTTTTAGTTTGAGAAAATCCTACTTGTTGATTTCACTTTTCTTGTTTGTGTTCTTGGTGTCATATTCAAAAATTGATTGACTAGAACAACGTCAACAAACTTTTCATTTACATTTTCTTCAAGGAATTTTATACTTTTAGGTCTTACATTTTGAATTAATATTTGTGAGTGGCATAAAATAGGGATCCAGTTTTATTCTTTTACATGTGAATATGCAGTTTCCCCCAGCACCATTTGCTAAAAACATCATCTTTTCCACGTTGAGTTTGCGTGGCTCCCTCATCAAATAAGAGTTGGCCATATGCATGTGGGTTTATTTCTGGGATCTCACTTCTGTTTTTATTCTGGGTACATGGACCAGTGGGACAACTTAGAGTCTATTTTGTGAGATATAAGTATAGCTTTCTTTTGTTTACCTTTTGTTTAGAATATCTTCTTAGTCTATGTATGACCTTAAAGCTAAAGTGTGTCTCTTGTAGGCAGCACATTTTTTAATCTTTTTTTTTTTAATCCACTTAGCCATTCTAGGTCTTTTTATCAGAGAATTTTAATACATTTACATTCACGGTAATTATTGATGCATAGGAACTTTCTGTTGCCATTTTGTTACTTTGTAACTCTTTTGTAGGTACTTTGTTTTTTGCTTTCTCTTTTTCAGTAATCCTTATGACTTAATGACTTTGGTGGTGTGTTTTGATTTTTTATTATAATCTTTGGTATATCTGCTACAGGATTAATCTTTGTAGTGACCATAAAACACATGTAAAATATCTTATAGTTATAATATCAGATTTTAAGCTGATAGTAACTTAATTTTGATAGCATATATAAGAAACTTTAAACTGTTATTTATTTCCCTCCCATTTTATTATTATTGTTGTTATTTATCATTACTGGTGTTATAATTGCAACTTATTTATATTGTATATCCAATAACATTATTGTTGCTGTATTTTTGTTTCTTTTTTAACTTTTAAATCAGTTTTAAGTGATTTACATACCACCATTACAATATTAGAGAAACTGACTTTGATTACATTTACCTTTACTGATCATTCATATGTTTTTATTATGTTAATTAGCATTCTTTCATTTTAGCTTGGAAAATGCCCTTTAGCATTTCTTATAAGGTAGGTCTATTGGTGACAAACTCCCTTAGATTTTGTTTGTCTATTTCTCCTCAATTTCTGAAGGACAGCTTTGCTAGATATAGTATTATTGATATAGTATTATATCTATAAATATATCTATATCTATATCATCTATATCTATATTTATCTATCTATCTATCATCTATCTATCTATCTATCTATCTATCTATCTATCTATCTATCTATCTATCTATCTATATATGCAGGGCAACCCTTGGTTGACCTCTCAGATTGCAAAGGATCTTGTCAGTTTACAATCCCTTATTTTTTTAATTTTTCACCCATAGCACCTGGTCTTCCTAGGTGGTCTCCCATCCAAGTACTAACCAGGCTCGACCCTGCTTAGCTTCTGAGATCAGATGGGATCAAGCTTATTCAGGGTGGCATGCTGTAGATTCTTTTAATATTTTGAATGTATCTTCCCACTCTCTCCTGGTCTGCAAAGTTACCACTGAGAAACTGTTGATAATTTTATGAGGGCTCCCTTGTATGTGATGAATTGCTTTTCTCTTCCTGCTTTTAACATTCTTTCTTTGTCTTTGATTTTCTGACAATTTTATTATGATGTATATCTGTGTAGAACTTTTTGGGTTTAAAAAGTCCTTTGAACTTTGAGGTCCTTTGAGCCTCATGAATCTGGATGTGTTTTTGGTCCCCAAATTTGGGAAATTCTTATCCATTTATTTAAACAAACTTTCTGCTTCTTTTTCTTTCTCTTCTCCTTTCTGGATTCTAATAATGCATATATTATTTCTTTATGGTGTCCTATAAATCCTATAGGCTTTCCTTATTCATTTTCATTCTTGTTTTCTTTTGCTCTTCTTATTGTATAATTTCAAATGATCTGTCTCAAGTTCACTGACTTTTTTTTTTTTAGTCTGGTGTTGAAGCTCTCTAGTGAATTCTGTTTTTTATTGGATAAATTTGACATGTAACATTGTATAAATTTAAGGTGTACAGTGCGTTACTTTGATACATTTATATATTATATTACAATTTCCATGATACTCTAGTGAATTCTTCTGTTCAACCATTGTGTTCTTCATCTATAGGATTTTTTAAATTTGATTTTGATGGCTTCTCTTTCTTTGTTCATGCATTGTATTCCTAATTTTTTTCTTTGTGTATTTTTATAGTTTCATGAACTTCTTTAAGAGGATTATTCTGGATTCTTTTTTTTTTTTTTTTTTACAGTTTTATTTCTTCAGGGTCAGTCACTGAGGCTTTACTAGTTACTTTGGTGGTGATATGTTTACCTGATTCTGCATGATCCTTATATCTTTGCATTGGTACCTGCATTTGAGTAAAACTTAATAGATTTATTTCAGCAGGGAAAGACATTCACCATTAGCTCAGCTTGTGGTGCTGCGTGCGTCATCTGGTAGCATCTGTGGGCATGTGAGTCTTGCTTTCCGAGTCTCTGCTTGGGTGATGCCACTGCCTGCACTCTGAGTTTGGAGGAGGGGATGCAGCTAGGTGGGCTCTGTGGTTGGGTGGGGCTGCTGGCTATGTTCTGTAGTCAAGTGGAACCACTAGTTAGGCTCTGCAATCACTCTGGTTTGGCAGGTTTTCAGGCTGTGTTCTCTGGCAGGGTGATACCACTGGTTATATTCCACAGCTGGTCAGGGCTGTGGGCTGTGTTCCACAATCACTCCTGGATAGGCTGGGTCTTAGGCTGTGCTCCCTGAATGGGTGGTTCCACTAGTTGGCCTTTGTGTTCAGTTAGGAATATAGGTTGGATTTTATGGTCAGATGGAGCCTCAAACTGGGTCCCAATGTTGGGCAGGAATAAAGATTGGGCTTTGAATCATGTAGACTGTTGACTATGCTCTGTCTTTGGTCAAGATCACTGGTCAGGCCCTCGAGTTGGGGAGAGCCTTCAACTGTACCCCACAGTTAGGTGGGGCTAGAGACTGTGTTTAGCTATTGAGTAGGGAAATATGCTGAGCTCCACTGCTTGGTGGGATTTTAGGGTGGGCTCTGCATCCAAGTGGTGCCGTTGACACCACCCAGCATGTGCTCTGAATAAAGACACCACGAGGGAGACCCACAATGGACACGTAACAAGATCGAGAATAACCATCCTAAATTCTGTTTCATTGTAAGCCATGGAGATCTTGGGGTAGTTTGTTACCATCATGTAATTTAATAAGAGCTGAGTGAGGCAGCGTTATTCTGTTTTATTGTCTAGAGGTAGTCTAGAAGTATTGATCCTTTTTTGTTTTCATAGATTTTAGTTCATTTTTAGAAGTAGAAGTTAGGTACATATTTTTGATTAAATTAACACTATAAAGTAAGTATGTAATTTTTAATGCGTTTAGCTCAAAGTAAGAGAAAAATCATCTCAAACTGACCTAAACAGTCGGTTTAGGAGAGTTCACTGGTTCACCTATCAGGAGAGTACAAAGTTGAAAGGGTCTTTGAACCTGGTTTGACACAGTGGCTCATTCACTTCACCAAGGACAGAGTTTATCTCTGTCTCTCCAATCTGCTTTTGACAGTGTCAGCTTTATTTGTATTTTTCCTTATTTAAGTAATGATGCTGCCAGACATTCCTGGGGATATGTGTTTTCTTGTAAACACTAGGAAGAGGAAAATATCCTTCTAGAAACTCTCACAGAGCGGATAAATATTTTTCTGAGAAGCCACAGTGAACCTCTTGCAAATTAGTGACTGAGAGTCTCCCGTACATTTCGGAACCAATAACTCTAACCTGTTAACCTCGACCTCAGACACAGATCAAACCTCTTGAGCCAGACATGGTTAGGCCATCCCTGAAGGACATGGGAAGCGAGTTTGCCCAAAGCAGTAAACACATAGATGTGTCGGCTAAAGTTACGGTGAATACTATGCATAAAGCAGCTTTTTAATCAATCTCTGTAGGTGAATATGTGACACACATGTCAGGTGATTTGTGTTTTTGATAGCATAACCCAAGAAAAGGAGTAATTGAAGAAGTTACAATCTGGCAAGCATACAACCCATTTTACGTGGCCACTAGATTCATCCAGACCAGTTTTACAAAATATCTTCTGACCATCTGACCAATTCCTTACCACACTTAACATGATCAAATATGCCAAATCTTTGGTGTGTTTTCAGATTTTATGCCCTTATGAGCGTGTGCTCTCTCTCTCTCCTCTCATATATAAAATACATGTATATAATCTATTTGTATCTATCTGTCTACTAATTTACTTATTTATTTTTATTTATTTTAAATCATTAAATGCTTAAAATAGGTTAAGCTTTGTGTGTCTGCTTCCTTTTTTTTTTTAATAAGCACTAACTTTATCTTGTTTTCTTGAAAATATCTTCAGGCTTATTGAGAGTTATTTCATAGTGTATTAAGATTCCTGCAAGAGGTTTACTGTGGCTTCTCAGAAAAATATTTATCCGCTCTGTGAGAGAGTGTTTCGAGAAGGGTACTTTCCTCTTCCTAGTGTTTACAAGAAAACACATATCCCCAGGAATGTCTGGCAGCATCATTACTTAATAAGGAAAAATGCTTAAATAAGGAAAAATAAGAATAAAGCTGACACTGTCAAAAGCAGATTGAGGTTGATCTAACACACAACCTCAAAATAAATAATCTTCATAATTTTAATAGAACGTTCTCGATTTTATCTTCTTCAGCTGAATATAACAAAAGTAATATAAATACTTGGACTCGTTTTCATATTTTCTTATAACTATTAATGTGTGTTTGAAGCATAATACCAATTTGACCATGAAAATCCATTTAAAATTTTGATATTTCTTCTTCCTTATTTATCTAATTCTCAGACAGTGATGGTTTGAAGATTTTGCCAAGACACCATTTTGCTTTGAATAATTTATAATCAATGTGATTTTTCTAGTTGTGCTAGATGACTGATCATTTATTTATTACATGTCTGGGTATTTTATGTTTCAAAGTAGAATTTTAATGGGCATTAAATAAATTAGAATACATTTGACAATCATTGCAGATTAACTCTATGTGGAGGCCTAAACCTTTTTTATTTTGATAAATGTGCACTGATAAATACATCACTGATAACTGCTGAGAATCTCATTAAAATGAGAGAAAACATTACAATGAAAAATTTCCTACTCTGTTATATAAAGTAGTCCTTTTAACACATCATAGATTTTGAAAATTTCCTGTTTGGTAAGTGCATGAATGGATTACAAACCAGTAGCTTCTCACTGAAAATGCCCATGCAATATTTAAAGTAAACCGATCTGTGATTAATATTCGCATTTTAAATAAAACGTATTATGAGGGAGTTGCATTTAATTTTCCAATCACAGTGCTGTAAACTTCTTCAGCTGGTTGTTTTTCTCTTTTCAACCCGTAGTTATTTCACAGTCAATCCATCAGAAAGATGCCTGGGGGAAATCAAAGGTGGTGAAACCCAGCTGCAAACCTCAGCAGCAAAGAAACAGGGGAAGAAAAGCAGTTCAATTGCTTGGCTAAAAAAATGGAGTTTTTGAGCGATGCGGCTATATATTTTTTGGTATTAATTGGTACTAAAGCCAAGGAGGCCAAAGGAGGCATTTGTCTGCAGTAGGGAATAGGGGCCTTCCCTACTGCCTCAAATTCTATTATTAAAGTTTGATTGCCGGCAGAGAGAGGAGGGAGTATGTACATCTCAAAGGCATCATGGGAAAAGCAATTACTTTTATCAGGCAGGACTAAATTTTAAGAGCAATTGCACCCCCGAATAGTCCTAGAATCTATGGGCAAATTATTTTTGCCAATTTAAGATTAGGGTTCACCATTGGATAGTGGGAAGGATAATGTTAAATGAGTTGACATGAACAAAATGGGCGCCATGGCTATACCACATGGTATAAGGATTGGGTGAGTAACTGGCTTCTTGCTTGTTTTCCTTCTTTACCCACTTCCCTCCCACCCCCGAAAAAAAAGAAAGTGGGAGGGTCCCAGAGAGTAATGTCACCACTTACAGTTTGGTTGAGTACTGTCTCACAATGGGAGAACTTCTTTCTAAAATTTACAGTGAAACATGGGCTATGTTTGATTTCTAACACATCAGGATATAGGCTTATCACTTCACAAGCCCGTTTTAAGAATTGGGCAAATTCAATTTTTTTATTCACAAAATCCTAACATACTAGGAAGAAACACTGGAATCAGAGACGCCCAAATCCAGAAACACCAGTCCCAGGGCTGTGGTAAAACCTTTTACCTTCTCTGAGTTCCAGTTTCCTCTTCTTTAAATTGTGGTGAAAAATGTGTGTGAGTTGATATGTGTGGATTTCTGTAGCACAGAGCTTGGCACTTTGTAGGCTTACGGTGGATTTTGCATCTTGGGGCTCCATTATCACAAATGAAATGGAGCTGGTTGAGCTGTGTCAAAAATTAATCCAGTCACTGTCAGTTGAAAGAATTAAAAAGTCGGCTGCGTGCAGGTCTTGCTTGGCGTGTCCCCGAGCCACAGCTGTCACTGATAATTGCTGAACAGCTCAGTTAGCACGGTGGCGAGTTGTTGCTTTCAGACACTTGTATATTTGAGAAGAAACTTCAAGTGATTTCGGAGACTGTACCTGAATTTCAATTAATTCCAAAAAGTGTCTCTAGCACTTTGATGACCTTGGGTTTAAACTTTTTTTTCAATCTGCTTGACATAACCTGCTCTCTCTTTTTAAATAGTTAATATAGGATATAATGAATCTTTTTGTTAGTCAAAATGCACAGTAGCCATCATGTTACACGTTGCATCCGTCAGGAGAGCAGTAAGAGTTTATCGCTCCACTTAAAATATGTAATGCTGGACATAATGTCTAAATTAGTTTTGAATATTTTAAATTTAGAATGTATGGGACATGATTGGCCATGCTTAGAAACTCAGCTGCTGTCAGCAATTTATATATATATATATATATATATATAAATAAACAGTAGGGGAGGAGTTTGGGATTATAGGTAAAGTGGTTCAAATATGCCTATAGAATGGCTATTAGTGATGGGTGTGAAATTAGCTTTGGCCATGATGTGGCTAGGGCCTTTCTGGGGCCTCTCTCAGGCCTTAAACCTTCCCTCTCCTCCCAGTAGCTAAGTTTTTAATATCTCTCATGAATAATAATACGTAGGAGGACAAATCTGTAGTGACGGTCACTTCAATCTTCTCATTGATTACTCTCACAGAATGACTGCTTGCATTTTCCAGAATGTAAGCGGAGCTCTTTCACTTGAAGTAGATTCTTAGTCCAGGCCTGATAGAATCTGCATTTTGGAGTCAGAGTTTCGGGGAAGCGAATGAAAATTTTCTTATCCCTCTGTTCCTGCTCTTTAAAGTACGGAGCAGGGATTCTCCCACTCTGAGTGGATCAGCTCTCACTTTGAGACATTTGCTTTTCATCAGCGAGGAGGGCTCGTTAAAACAGGTTGCTGGGCCCCATCTCCGGAGACGATGGTAGGGCTCGGGAATCTGTATTTCTGTGAAGTCTCCAGCTGAGATGAATGTGGCTGGTATGAGGATCACGCTTTGAGAACCGCTGGTGCAGGAGACATGCTCCAAGGGGGGTGCTGCATGTTGCAAATAACAGAACCCCCGACTGTGGTGGCTTAAACCATAAAAATTGTTATCTTGCAAAACTGAAAATTCAGGCATAGAATATTCAAGTTGGTTCAGTTACACAAAGGTCATCAAGGGCCTGTGCTCTTTCCATCCTTCTGTGACATCCTTTTTGTGCCACTTATGTTTTCCTCAGACCACCGGATATCACTTCCACGTAGCACTGGATAGCTCCAGGCTTTAGGCACCAACTTGGAAATAGAATTCGGAAGCAAGAAAGTAGAGAGGATAAAACAATATTTTTAGCATCTGCTGCAGGAACACATGCTTAATTAGCATTTTCATATCTACTCTTCCTAGTCTTTCTCATTTTCATAAAAGGTAACTTCATCTTTATAGTTGTCAGGATAATATCTGGAAGTCATTCTTGATTTCGGAAATAATTCATTAGCACAACTTGGCTAAAGAATAGCTTGAACAATAACCAAAACCAATATCCTTTCTGCTAATAATTAGTTCCTCTTCCTGCTGAGTAATATTTCATGGCAAATTGTTTAGCACAATTTAGCTAAGGAGTTTAAACTTAGAAATCTGCCCAAATCTGACCATTTCTCACAACTTTCATAGCTATGACACTGTACGTAGTTATTTTTAAATTAAGTTTATTGGGGTGACATTGATGAATAAAATTATATACGTTTCAGTTGTGCAATTTTATGATACGTTAACTGTATATTGCGTTGTGTGTTCACCTCCCAAAGTCAAATCTTCTGTCATCATATATTTGACCCCTGAGTATCTAGGTTTTCTCTCATCTGGACGTTCTCACTGTTTTCACCTTGGCTTTCTGAAATTTATTCCCTGCACAAGAGCCAGAATGTTTCTATTAAAATGTAAATAAGATCATGTCATCACTCTGCTTAAAACCCTTCAATGCCTTCACATCTCATAGCAAGAACTAAGTTGTTATGCTGCCCTACAAGGTTGCTTAATGATTTGTTCCCCTCCCAGTCTTGCTGCCCCTTAAATATGCCACGCATGCTCTCACTTTGGGACATTTGCTTTTTCCGTTCCTTTTCATGATCTATTTCTTACTTTCTCCAAGCCTATCTGCAATGTCACTTTCTCAGTGAGTCCTTTATCTCTCTATTTAAAATTGCATCACCGGCCCTTGTTATTCTCTCTTTCCCCTCTCTGTCCACTTTTCCTTTAGAGAACTTATGACTACCTGCTATACTTTATCTTTTACTTATTTATTGTTTATTTATTTACTCTTTATTTATTTTTTATCTTCCTCCACCAGAATGTGACCTCTGGAACACCAGCAATGTTTGTTATTTTAATTGCTCTAGCATCAGAACTTAGAAGAACAACTGGCACATAGAAATCACTAAAAAATATTTGTCAAATGAATGAATGAATGAATGATACAGTAATTTAAAATTAATATCTTAATACATATCAAGCATATACAAAGTAAAGACAATAGTATAATGGACCCCTTGTACCATTTGCCCAGTTTGATCAATGATCATCATTCTACTATTCTTATGTCATTTAGCCAATCTGTCCCTTACTTAATGATAACTGAGTAGGGAGTCAATTCTTATTTTTTTAAGGGGGGGAGGTAAAATTACATATATTGAAATGCATAAATCTTATCCTCACAATTTTTGATAAATGTTTATAATAAATAAACCACACCTTTATCATAATATGAAACATTTTCATCTGCCCAGAAGGTACACTATGTCCTTTTAAGCAGTCCGCTCCTGCCACCACCAACCACCCTCCCAACCCAGGTAATGACTGTCGAGACTGTTTTTTTTTAACCTTAATTTGGTTTTACTTGTTCTAGAACATCATATATAAATTGAACCACAAAAATTAGGACTCTTGATCTTATTCTGCCTTTTTTACTCAGAACAATATCTGTGAGATTTATTCATGTTTTTTGCATGTGTTGACAATTAATTCATTTTCATGCTGAGTGGTATTCCACTGTATAAGTATTTGTCATTCTATTCTCCCAATGGTGGACATTTGTTATCGTTTTATGGTTCAATACACAGTCTAGCTAGCTGAATGTTTCATGCACAGTTGAAAGGTATTTGTTTTTGGCTATTGTTCAAAAGATAATATATACATTCTTCTGTAAGTCTTTTTTGGGGGGAACATATGTTTTTACATTTCTTGGATAGATGATTAAGAGTAGAGGTCAAAGTGTTGGTATATGTTTAACTGTAGAACAAATGTCAAATATATCTACAAAATAGGTGTACCACTTTGTATTTCAATTAATGACACTTTATGGTTTTAATTTGTATTTTCCTAATGGCAACTGATATTGTGCTTACTAGCTATTCATTTGTCAAGTGTCTGCTATAAAAATTCTTTATAAATTCTGAATACAAGACTGTGGTCAAGTACATGTTTTGTGACTATTCTCCCAGTCTGTGTGGTTTGCTGTTGATTTTCTAAAGTCTCTTGATGAACTAATTTTTAATTCTGAGAAAGTATAATTTTTCATTTTTTCTCTCATGTTTATTTCTTTTTGCTTTCTGTCTAAGAAATCTTTGCTTAACTTCAGTCTTTAAAGACATTTTCTCCTGTTTTCTTTTAAAAGTGGTATGGTTTTATCTTTCACATTTAGGATTCTGCTTCATCTCAGAATAATATTTAAATATGCTGTATAATAAGCATGGAGGTTATTTACTTATTTTTCCACTTGGATATTCAGTTATTCCAGCACTGATAACTGAAAAGCTTTTCCTTTTCCCACTTGATTGCTTTGACACCTGTGTCAAATAGCAATTAACCAAGTACATGTGGACCTATTTTGGGACTCCCTTTTGTGTTCCAATACACTAGTTAGTCTATTTGTATTCCAACTCCAAACTGATTCCTGTAGCTTTATGGTAAATCCTGTAGACTGGTGGTATATGTTTTCCAACTTCGTTTTTCTTTTGCAATATTGTGTTGAGTATTCTAGTTCCTTTATATTTCCACATAAATTTTAGAAATAGCTGATGAATTTCTATAAAATATTTGCTTGGATTATGATTGATATTGCTTTATGGCTCAACATATGGTCTGTTTAGTTGAACATTTATATACATTTGAAAAGAAATATATTCCTCAGTTTAGCACAGAAGATATAGTCTGTATAAATGTCAAAGATCAAGTTGATTGATAATGTAACAGTTCTATCAGTTACTGAGGAGGAATACAGAAATATCCAGCTCTGATGTTACATTTGTCTAGTCTGGCTTTTAATTTTGTTAGTTTTTGCTTCATATAATTTGATGCTTTGTAGTTAGGTACATACACATTAATGCATGTTCCGTCTCTATGATGTTTTAACTCTTTTTCATAATAAAAGTTCTCTTTTTATTTTTGATAATGCTCCTTATCTTAAAGCCTATTTTGTCAAGTGTTAATACAGCCACTCAAGTTTTTTTTATAATTAGTAAAAGTATGATTAGTTTTTTCCGTAGGATACAGGTGTCCCCTGTCTCAAAAGTTTGCGTTACGTTACTTTACTTTCACCAAAGACCTGCGTTAGCATAAGTTTTAATATTTAGAAATCCAACAAGGATGTTTGCTTTTATGAAAAAAAGCTGTTACTATACTAATGTAGGTCATTTGTGAAAGCAAAGAGGTATAATGTGAACTTTGGGAAAGCAAGGGATACTCTTTGCTTTATGCCGTTTCAGCTTACAAAAGGTTTCATAGCAAAGCTCTACTGGGAAAACCTGTATCTTTTTTCATTCTTTTTCTTTCATTTAATTGTGCCTTTATATATAAAGACATTATATTATAGAACGCTGCTTTTTTATTTAGGCTAACAATCTTTGCATTCTTGGGGTAAAATTTAGCTCATTTAAAATTAACATAATTGATAACATGGTTTGATTTCAATCTGCTGTTTTATTGTTTTCTATTTGTCTCATTTCTTTTTGGTTGTCTCTTTGCTTTCCTTTTCCTACTTATTTTAGAGCAAACCAAATATTTAAAAAATATTTTATTTTTATACTTAAATTGGCATTTTAGCTCTTTCCCTGTTTAAATCTTTTAGTGGTACTCCAGGATTTTAATTTGCATCTTTAATAAATATCTATTTAGAGTTAATATTATACTAATCCATAAAAATATAGGAATCTTTCACCAGTGTAACACTATTAGCTTCTCTGTTCCTTGTACTGTTGTACCATATACATTACAACTACATACTCTATAAACTCTATAGGACAATATATTTTTTTGTTTCAAACTATTATGTGACGCAAAGAAATTAGGATATTTTGTGATGGATTATTTTTATGCTTTGTGACCGATTAAAGATGGCCACATATATTTATTTTTGCTCCTACTTCTATTGAAACGTGGAGTCTAAGTTCCAGTCCTCTTGACTTGGGGCTGATTTTAGTGCTTGATCAATAAAATGCACTGGAAGTCATGCTCTTAGTCTTCCAATGCTAACACATGAAGAACTTTGCAGCCTCCACTTGAGTTTCTTGGAACATTCTTTCTTGTAACTCAGCCACGATGCTGGGAGATACCCAAGCTATGTGAAAAAGGCTTAAGTAAGCTCCTAGCCAGTATCCACATCATCTAGCAATGGTGGAGTGAGCCATTTTGGGGATCCTGCCAGCTGTGTTTTTATTTAAATGACTCCAGCCTCTCCTGTCATCTGACTGTAATCACGTGAAAGATCCCAAGTAAGTATTGCCTAGATGATACCCATTAACCTAAAGGAGCATGAGAGAGAATAATGCACTTTTAAATTAAGCTATCAAGTTTGAGGGTGCTTTGTTAGGCTGTTATGGAAAATGTACTCATATTCTTATCATTTCTTCCACCATTTAGCACCTGGTGTCATTTTCTTTCAGCATGAGGGATTTTTATTAGTATTTCTTGTGATGTGGATCTGCTAGTGCTATTTTTTTACATTTTATTAATAAACTGTAGTTATCTATTTTAGCTTTATTTTTGAAGAATAGTTTTATTGGATATAGAACTCTAAGTTAACAGTTGCTTTTTCCCTCAGCACTTAATCAATGCTATTCGATTATCTTTTGGCCTCTGTTGTCATTAATGAGAAATTAACAATGATTTTTTAAAATCATTTTTCTCTAATGCTTCAAACATTTCTCTCTCTTTCTCTCTTTTTAATTTTAGCTGTTTGATTTTCATGTGTCTGATTTTGCATTTTTTAGGCTTATTTTGCCTGGGGCTTGGTGAGCTTTTTAAATGTATAAGTTATCATCCTTTGTTAAATTTCAGTAGTGGTTGGCCATTATTTTTCAGTTTTGGAAGTTTCTAAAGGTTTATTCTAAACCTTGGAGATTCTTTCCACAGCCATATTCTGTCTACTAATGAGCCTTTTAAAGGCTTTAAAATATATATATATATATTATATATATATATTTCTGTTACAGTGTTTTTGATCTCTAGCATTTAAATTTTTTTTCTTAGAATCTTCATCTCTCTGCTTACATTTTTCATCTGTTCTTGCATGTTGTTTATTTTTTTCATTAGAGTCCTTAGCATATTAATCTTGATTGTTTTAAATTCATAGTTTAATAATCCTAACACTTCTGCCATATATGATTCCGGTTCTAATGCTTGCTCGGTCTCTTCAAGCTGTTTTATGCCTTTGAGTATACCTTGTATATTTTTTTTCCTGATGGCCAGCTGTGATGTACTGGGTAAAAGAAACTGCAGTAAAAAGGCTGTGGTGGTAAAGAAGTGGGAAGGGGAGCATCTATAATCTTATGTTTAGGTCTGTCTTTTAGTGCGCCTAGCCCCTGGGCTGTGAACTTTACAAGTGTTATCTATCTATCTATTTATTTACCTCTCTATTTATTTATTTCCCCCACTTAGGCAGTACAGAATGGCTAGAGGGGACTGGAGTTGGGTATTTTCCTCCCCCAGGTTGGTTCAGCTCGGATGAAACCCTTATAGGTTAGGCTCTGATAAAATAGTTTCTTTTGAGGCCTGGCCCTGTAGAGAAGGACAGATTGCTCTGGCATATTGCTGATGGTTGCTTTCCCCCTCCTCCTACCAGAAGCCCAAGGGGATTTTTCTCTCATCTTCACCTGGGAAACTGCTAGAGCTCCTGGAGGTAAAACTCACGTAAGTTTTACCCTACGACTGGGTCCCCTTGGAGTTTGTAATTCTAAGTGAGCCTTCTGAAGTTTAGAATAACTAAGGGAGGAATAACCAGGACTAGATGGGTAGAAATTTAGATTTTATTCCATCTATGATTGGAAGTCCTTGGAAAGTTAAATAATGAGTGATTGAATCTGACTTGCAATTTAAAAAGATTTTTCTGATTAATTTGTAGAGACAGGAATGTGGTGTGGTGGGAGGGACAAATGTAGGGACAATGAGTTAGTTATACAGCTAGTCTCTATCTTGGAACCAGCCTAGGACACTTCCAAAAGCAGAAGGGACAGATTCAAAGCTAGTCAGTGGCCTCTGAGGGCAATAGTTTCATCAATTCTCCTATCTAGGTTCCTAAAATAAATAATTGCATACCAGAAAGCAATGCCTTTATAGTTAGCTTTATTTTCATCAATTCTATAGTCCAGTCCAAAGAATTATTTGTCACTTCCTGAACTTGTATTGTGTTTCCCAATTCTGTGCTTCTACACATGACAATTCTTGTTTGAACTATATTTTCCTTATACATGTAAACATTTATTTTTGAGGTCTTATTTCAATGCTACTAAGGACATTTATTTCTTCCTCTCACCTCTGATTCAGTTTTGTTTTATTTTTCAAGGTGTATGCTACATGCTAGTTTATACTATAATTGCTATTTCATATTGTCAAGTACTATGAATAGTCTGAGAAGTTATCTGAATTGCATGGGAAGTTAACAATTCACAATGGCAAGGGTGCAGAAGACATGAGACTCCTGAATCAGAGACAAAGGATTTTGATACTTTGGCCATAGCAGGCAGAATGAGCTTTGTGTGTTGTTGGTTCCTCTTGCTCTTTCTCCAAGTCCCATGGGAAGAATAAAGAGAG
Source organism: Macroglossus sobrinus (assembly GCA_004027375.1). Taxonomy (NCBI): domain Eukaryota; kingdom Metazoa; phylum Chordata; class Mammalia; order Chiroptera; family Pteropodidae; genus Macroglossus; species Macroglossus sobrinus. The sequence continues at coordinate 61,714 of PVKZ01004117.1, forward strand.
GCTCAGGTGAATTCTGTGTACACAGGGGACTTGTGTCATAGTTGAGGAACCCAAACATTAGAAAATCTGAATATTTTATAATGGGCTACAAATAATTCTTTTAGATTTTTTTCTCTGGACATTATATTTTTATACTAGACAATTTGCAAAGCTACTATCTATTTACTCTACCTTCCAAGACTGTTTATTCTATAAACATCCTTCAAAAGATAGCCTGGAATAAAAAGTTAGTGCTTCTACTCATAAGATGTGCAGGTGAGACCAATGGAGAATTGTCTTCCAACATTATTAATATAAGGACCCAGTTCCTTACGTGTTATAATGGACTGGATATTTGTGTCCTCCCTAAAATTCATATGTGGAAATTTTAACCCCCAATGTTGTACTGTTAGAAGGTGGGGTGTTAGGAGGTAATTAGGACACAAGAGTAGAGCCCTCATGAATGAGGTTAGTGCCCTTGTAGAAAGAGACACGATAGAGCTAGCTTCCTCTTTCTATTCTCTGCCCTGTGAAGACACAGCAGGAAAATGGCCATCTGCAGACCAGGAAGACGGCCTTCACCAAGAACAGAACTGGCACCCTGATCTCCAAATTCAAGCTTCCAAACCTGTGAGACATACATGTCTGTTATTTAAGCCACCTAGTTTATGCTATTTTTGTTATAGCTGCCCAAACTGACTAAGACATATGCTTATGTCACCTATATCCCTAATCTAGTACCTCTACACCTAAGGATTCAAGAAAATATATAGAGAGTGAATGAAATACCTGATTATATTGCCTTTTCCTGCTGTCTGCATCTACCCAAACCTACTAATATAGATTAATATCAACTTAGTATATTTATTAAAAAACTCATTTAAAAATAATTTGAGAGCTATAGTGCAGTTAGTTCAACTCCTTTTGAGACTATAGATTGTAGGGAACAAATGATGCATCAGATATTTACTAAAATATTGCAGATTAAAAGGTATGAGCTATACCACTGGGAGGTCTGCCTTAATTAAAAGCGAGGAATTCTTAGAAGAATCAGTTGAGGGAATGTTTCCTGGCTATGCGTAAACATGTTGACAGAAGGAGGAGAATTCTCTAGTAAGCGGTACCATTGCCTAAAAAGAGAAACTCCAGATTCTCAGGACCTCAGCCCTAGCAGCCGTGAAAGCTGTGAAGCTTTGCCTGTAGTGTCTCTAAGGGGAGTGTGATTGGTGTGTTCTTCAGGGTGATTCTTCACGGTGAGGGATTGCCCAATGAATTTCAGAACATCTGGCATTCCTCCCGCTTGGGCCTGATGTGCCAGCAAAACTCTCCAGGTACTATTCCTTGTATATATTTGTCAAAAAATAACCCACGGCCAAAACAAAATAAAACAAAACAATATGCCCTAAATGGATGGTATGGTCCCTTGTCAAGAACTGCTGGCAAGATCTCATACTAATATATCATGTGTCAAGATCAAGATACATTCTAATGCTCTATAGGAACAGCAACTGAAATTGTGGACACTGGTTTTCTGGACAAAAGGTTATTCTCATTGAAGTGAACCCTGTGGACACTGTTAAGATTCTACATAGATGTCAGCTTTCCCATGAAGCCATCGAATTCTCTATATGCAGCAGCCTTAATTCATTTGTTTAATTAATGCAGCAGCCTTAATTCATTTGTTTAAAATGTTTGTCATGCTGCTACTGTGTGCCAGATACTCTTTCTGGGTGTTGGGATAGGGCACTGGATAAGAAATCGCCTGTGATTTCATGAAGTTTACATTCTGATAGGAGGAGATAGATAATAAGTGTTTGCACTTAAAATGGGTAATTTCATATGGTATCAAGTCCTTAAAAAACACAGGGCTGAGACGGTGCCATGAGGAGGGGTAAGGAGAGACTTCCTTAGACGCAAGGCTGTTCGGGGAAGTTGACATAGGACGGGATAATGAAATGGAGATCCGAAAGAAGGTTAGAGGTTGGGTTTGGGAAGAGTTGGTGCGAGTATGTTCCAAAGGGTGGGAAGAGCAAAGATGCTGAAGGGAAAATGAGTATTTTTTTTAATGCTAACTAATCATAAGTAATTGGGTATCGTCTCAACACTTTTCATTATCATAATAGTGCTGATGAAAATATTGTTTCTGCAGCTCTTTATAGGGATTTCACATTCATTAGCTCTTTTAATCTTCATTACAATTCTATGAGGTATAGATAGTTACTAATTTAGAGACGTGACAACTTTGTCTTGGAGAGGTTCAGTCACTCAAAGAATTTGGGTTCAAAACCAGACCACTTTATCCAAGTCTGCCTGTTTCTGACTTATTAATTTGTTTGTGTTTCTATCTTGCCTTCCTAGATAAATTTAAAATTTTATTTTAAAAATGATGTATTAGTCAACTTGGGCTACTGTAAAATACCATGGACTGGTGGCTCAAACAACAGAGATTTATTCTCTTAGAGCTCTGGTCCCTCTTCTTCTTACAAAGATACTCATCCCATCATAGGACCCTGCCCCTTGGAGCTCATCTAAACCTAACGTTCTCTCAAAAGCCCCACCTCCAAATACCATCACATTGGTGGGTAGGGCTTCAGCATATGAGTTTGGGAGGACACATCCGGTCCATAACAAATGGAAACCATGCCTTGTAGTTATTGGGCATCCTCTAAAGTACTTATATCAAATACAAAAGCAACATTACTAGAATGAAAGCTAACCTGTTCTGCCCAGCTATTCCAACTTATGTTTCAGATTTCAGTTTAGCTTCTATCTTTGCAGAGAGCCCTGGGTTAGCTGCCTCTCCCCAATGCTTCCACGGTTCTCCACTTATCTATTAGCAGTTTCTTATCCATTCTCACTGTCTTTGTAAGCTCCTTGAGACCATCACCACTGTATTCCTACTGTGTGGTGGTGCAGTGTCTGGTACACAGCAGCTCAATAATTGTTCAGCTTAATTGATCTATGGTTGTTGGCAAGATAAAAGCTCTCTGTATTTGAGTTTTCTCATCTGTAAAGTGAAGACAACCTATTTCATTTGGTTAAGAGAATCCCATGAACTAATAGACACAGAAGCACTGCTGTTTCTTTTCTTCCCCTTGCCTCATCAGCCACCATTTATTTATTCTCTTCTAAAGCTCTCCGCTTTGCTTGCGGCACGCCTTATGATTGAGCTGTCTGTAAAGGTTAAGCACACTGTGGCAAGTGACTGCAAAATGGATCTATGTTTCTAGAACAGGAGCTATAATTCTTTAAATGCCAAGGTTAAAACAGCACAATGGTCGTTTTGTCTGAAGGTGACCTTTATCACTCTGAGGATATAGGCAGTAGATTTTTCTGGTTCTTGTGTGGAAGGGTCACAAGAGCACAGCATGAAGTTCTTTGATGTGCCAAAGTTAAGTAGTGATAGGTTAAAGACATGTTAAGGGTAACAATAGTTTTCCATCAGAAAATTAGGTCACTTTATCTGACAAGCATAAGCGTCCTTATCAAGATAGTGGGATAAAATATTTGAAATTATGATCATTCTGGGAAATATAAGGAGGTAGGAGTAGGAAACGGGTCTAAGTGATTTGCAGGTACGTCATTATTTCCGTCATACAAGTGATTTTTCACAAAGCTCTTTGAAGATAATGAAATTTATGTATAAATAAATATACAAATAGTATAGATATAAATATATTTTATTATAATTGATAGGCCATATAAGGAGTACTTGGTCATTATATTTTTATTTTTAATTAATTTTATTTTTATCAATATATGCAGTTAGCATTAAAATTCCAAGCTCATTTTAAAAAGCAGGTGTCTGCCACTATAACCCTCCTCATCCTTTAGTCTCTTTCTACAAAGGCACTAATTTTTAACTCTCACTCTTTCTTCTGACATTTACATCAATATTGTTAAACAGCATATCAATGTTATGTCTTGACTACTAGTTGTAGACTTTACTCACTTCCTGTTAATGGCGATGGATAATGTGCCTCTCCCAGACTACCTCAGTCATTTACCACCACCCCCATCACCTTGGTGTAATTGCAGGATAGTTTTTATTTGCACCAATCATCAGTGCTCACATGATCATTATTATGTGAATACTGTTGATGGTTTTCTTTCTGGCACAACCTTTGTTTGTTCGTTTGTTTTCTGGAATTAACAAGTCTCACTTTTATTTTTTATTTGCTTAGTTTTCTCTTTATACATCTCGACTTCCCACTAAATACTCGATAGACCAATCATTTTCCAAAGATTCAAACATATCAGTTCACACACATTTCCTTTTTGTTTTCCCTGGAGACCTCCCACAATAGCCCTTCACCCCTGCCCAGATGGACTGCTGTCCAGGTGAGCTGCACAGCTCTCATCCGGGGACTTCCCACTCTCCAGTCATGGTGTTAGAAAGCCCAGCTCTTGAATCTCATGTCTTCTCATGGTTTTCTACCTCGTTTTTCTAAAACACATTCTACTGGAGCTTCCTAAGGAAAAAAAAAGCATCAAGGGTAAATGTTCTACAGTACTTACAAGTCTTGAAATATCTTTACTTTAAACTTAAAAGTTGATTCACAGTTTGACTGGGTTTACAATTCTAGGTTGAAAGTCATTTTCCCTCAAAACTTTTACTTTATTGATTTGTTTCCTCGAATCAATCATTGAGCTTTCACATATCCATTGAGAAGTCCGGTGCCATTTCAATCGTTGTATGAAACTTGTTTTTTCTTGCTTGAATAGATATAGCCAAACAAAATGTTACATGTGCTATACAGGCATGCACATATATATGTAAACTTTTCATTTTGGAATGATTTAAAAATTATAAAAAAGTTGTAAAAATAATACAAATGATTTTTATATGTCCTTCATCCAGATTCCCTGATTTCTCAAATAATTTTTTTAATAATTCACTCCCTTTGTTTTCTCTGCTCTGTTTGAATACCATTAGTAGGTTGTTGGATGTCCTTTGCTCACCTGTGTTGTGTTATTATTTAAAATTTTGATTTCCTAGAGAGTTTTCTGGTTCTCTGATTATTTCTTTTCTCTGGGATTCTGTTCTTCTTGTTCATTAGTTGTACTACCTTAATATCTTATTTCTCTGATATTATTTTTTGTATCTTCTGTTTCTATGTTAATAGCTATTTCTAAAAAGGTCTCTCTGCTTGTTTGACTTGGTCTGTCTCTTTGAAGTTAGAGACTTACGTATTAGGATCCTGGTTGGCAACTGTTGGCACACTCGGACAAGGACTATTGGTTTGCAGGGTTAAGCTTAAATGGCGAGGGATGGTGAAAACCCAGAGGTCAGAAACAGGCAAAGCCATTACCGCCCCTAGGCCCAAGCACTAGCTTAAAGCTGCAGCTGGAGGAGAGGGTTGTCTGAAAATAGTTATTTAAAAAAATCACTATTATATTATTTAATAAATGGCATTACATTGCTTAGTAAGGGGCTGTTGCTAATGCTAACCTGTGACTCAGCAGGGAGGGACTTTATTCTTTACCTGCTGTCCCTGGCTTGCACCTATCATTCACCTAATTCATGTGCAAGGCAGGGCCTGGGAGCCTGTTAATGCCCTGTCTAGGGCTTGGCCTGGGTCCCACTGTAGGGTGGACAAGGAAGGGGGTGGTTTTGGAGAGACAAATGGAGAACATTTAGCACTGAGACTTCTTAAAATATTAATGATCTTTTGCTATGCACTGGTATATATGTGATACAATTAAGAGCTAATTGGAGAGTCTAGGATTTGTAGAGGTCGATCTTTGGTCTCCTGTCTGATGACGAATGCAGGAGAAGGGACTAGAATGAAGGACAGTGGCCTGGCTGTGCTCAGTTATGAAGAGTTGTGACAGTCTAAGATTTGTATAATGGCTTTTAATGAAGTCCTAATTTGTATCCCTGCAACTTAGCTCTGCTTTCAAAGCGTTGGTGCCTCCAGTGGCTGAAATTCTCAGGATTTCTGTGAGACGTTAAAACTTTTATCTTACTCTTCTCCGTTGAGTCATTTAAAATCTATGTTTCATCTTCCAAAATTTTATTGAAGCCTCATTTCTGCTTTTATCTTCTTTTCTAATCCCTTTGAACTTTTGCATTTATATCTTTTTGTCTTTTTTATATTAGTTAGCATGGAAATCAAAGTGACTTCTGCTTTGTTTAACTAAAATTCTAGATACTTTTATAAAGTGACTCAGTAAATTCCACGCGTGGCTCAGAGAGGATTGAGTAAATTAAGAAGCAGTGATTAATAACAATTTCATCTACTAAATATTTTATAAGTCTAGAAGGTCATTAATCTGAGAACTGTATGGTACAATGAAAAATGCTGTTTTGTGTTTAGCGTATGAAGGACTTTTAGTATAGTGTTTTGGTCTTTTTTTTTTTAAAAAAAAAAAAAGAAGGAAAGGGACTGACTTATCCACCTCTAAATGATTGAGAGTTGGCCAAAACAGATGCTACCAAAAGAGATATGCCTAGGGTTCATTTTCATATTTATAAGTCAGCCTTTTACATTTGTAATTGAAACAATTGAATTAGCCCTCATTTAACTGGCAGCAGATGCTGTATGATTATTGCCTCCTTAATAATAATAAAAAAAGAGCCTGTCAGTATTTATTACATATGGATTAAGCCAAGGGTTACTGCAACTGCTTGGGTTTTCATGAATGTAGTTTATTCAATTTGAATTTAGCAATTGAAATGTCTGAAATCACATAAAGTCCCTATGCATTGTATGTCTTGGAACCTCGACTTCAAAATGAAGTGGTTTGGTAGTGAATTCTTCTATACATATAATTTTTTTTCTATTTTAAGTTACAAAATAAAATGTTCCTGTGTAAAGAGTGGCAGAACTACGCCTGTGTTAAAGCGGATCATGTGTGTGATGGGTCCTTAGTCCCAGGGGGCCTTGCAGCCTGCACTCCCGCCATCTCTCTGGTTGGAGGGAGGGCAGCTCCTGGTGTGGGGAGCACCCGCCCCTTGCAACCCAAGCCAAAGGCTGGATGTAAATGACCTTTTCGCTCTTCAGAAACTGTAACTGCATTTTTAAACATGGTCTATTGTTATCCAGCAAGTATACAAACCTGTTCAGAAGAGTTTGGGTTCCTTTCCCATTGACTCTTTTTGGCGGAAACTAGAGTAACTACAATCTTGTTGGGATGTTTGGATGGAACGCCTGTTTGAGTGGAACCCATTGCCGGGAAAGCAACGAAAGTCGTTTTGTGTTAGACTTGAGGGTGTGTGTGTGTGTGTGTGTGTGTGTGTGTGTGTGTTTCAAGAAAGCAGACTTTTTTGCATTTTTTTGTTTTGTTTTATATTTTGCCATTATACTTTTTCAGGGCTTGGCCTCTCTTGCAGTTCGTCGTTCTTTGTAATATTTTTCAGGGCAATCTCTGTTTCAGGCATGGGCCCACGGGTGGTGCCTGACACAGCTCCCTGCTCTCCCTTCAGGTCTCAATTGGTCATTCTACCCAGTGAATCCATCACTTTGCTTTCAGCTTTTGAGAGCTCATCGCTCATTTTTCTCCTGACTGACTTAGAGGCCTCTTTCTTCTATTTAGAGAAATTCTTTTTTTGGCCAGTAAGTTTTTTAAAAGAAAGTTTTTAGAAGAGAAAGGGGTGGGGGGAGAGAGAGAGAGAGAGAGAGAGAGAGAGAGAGAGAGAGAGAGAGAGTTTGAATGTCATGAGGTTCTAGAAAAAAATAGAAATAGTTATAGAAAAAGATTATAAAGGTTGTGAAGACAGACATTTTATTATTTGAAGAAACTTGCCAATACAAAAACTACAAAAACCTAGGGCTTGGGTCCCTCATCTGACACAAATTAGAGAACATGTAGGTCAAACGGCATATAATTTTTGTGCAAAATAAGCAATTTTTCATAATCCAATGTGACGTTTGAAAAAATTACCTTAGAATTATAGGACATGGTAATTTATTGTATTAGGAGAAAGGAAGGAGTTAAGTGACTTCGATAAATATTGGTCTTTGGTGTTTATCCTGAATTTAAGTTCATGGTGATTAGCATCAATATAGATAATAGCTATCATATCTAAGACTTATTCTGTTTTAGGCATTTTTGTATGGTATACATATATGTACCTATATGTATATAAATGATCATCTCATCCTCTAGTCTGTGAGGAAAGTATTAATGTATCCAGCTGGAAAGGGGGATCACAGAGGCTAACTAACCTGCCTTGATCACACAGGCAGAAGCTGGTGAATCCCGGTTCTCAGTCAGGCTCCCTGGCGATGCAGCCTGTCTCGTCTGTCACACGTCATCCCCAGTGGGCTCTGAACGTGCCTGCTGTCACTCATTTGTCCCTAGTGCACTTACTTTCCCTTTTCTTCTGTAGGACTATTTTAATATATCTTCTTTCTCCTTGAGCCTTTCCTATATTTATTCTCAGCTCATGATTTTGCTTTCTATGTGTCTAAGAAAACTGAAGCAACCCAAGTGAATTTCTTTATGCTCCCACCGACCTAAATCTGTGGTCCTATGTACTCGGCCTCATCTCCAGTGAGTGTGGATCCACACGCTCCATGGGCACTGGAGTATGTCCCCCTTTATCCACTCAAGGACAATCCTGTAGCAATTGTTTCTTGTGCATTATTAATCTTTCCCATTCTTCTCGGTTATTCTCATAAATATACAAACATGTTGTCATTTCTTTCTTAAATAAAAGAAGCTCCTCCAACCCCACATCTTTTTAAAGCCGTTCTCTCACTTTCTTCTCCCACAATGATAAAACTTGGAAAGAGTTGCCTATAGTAACTTTCCCCTAATTCCTCTCCTCCTATTTGGTCTTGAACTCCCAGGAGGCTGTTGACCAAGTCACTAATAAGCTTCACATTGTTGCTATAGTCATTGGTTGGTGCCTTTCTTAGTTGATCTTTCAGTTGCATTTGACCTGGTTGATTACTATCTTTTTAGTGTTTCTTTCTCTCTCTCTCTCTCTCTCTCTCTCTCTCTCTCTCTCTCTCTCTCTCTCTCTCTGTCTCTCTCTCTCTCTCTCTCTTCCCCCCCTCTGTCTCTCTGTCTCTCTGTCTCTCTCTCTCTCTCTCTCTTCCCCCCCTCTGTCTCTCTGTCTCTCTCTCCTTCCCTCCCTTGATCACACATCATCCTCCCACCATCCCTCCCTCCCTCCCTCCCTCTCTCCTTCCCCACTTTCTTCCTTCTTTCTATTAAAGTAAGGTGGACATACAATCAGTCCCTCTCTTAGTTTTCTTTCTGGAATGCCACACTGTCCCAACTTCCATCCTCTCTCCTCAGCTATTGCCTCTCTGCCACTTTTTTATCTTTCTGATCTTGAAATACTGGGGCAACCGTGGATTCAAAGGTTCTCTCTGTCCTCTCTGTCTTGGTGTTCTCGGTCCTGTATCATGGCTTTCAACACTGTTCGTACTAGCTTTCCTCAGGTACCACTTCAGATCTCCCCAGATTCACTTTCTTTGGCTCCAGCTCTGCATTGCCTTTAACCTGCAGCCCTGCACCTTTATGACTCCCGCATGCTGCAGACTGGATGTCTGTGTCCCCACAAAATTCACCTGTGAAAATCGATCCGCAAGATGATAGCTTTTGGAAATGGGGCTTTTGGAAAGTGATCAGGTCATAATGAATAAAACTCATGCTCTTATACAAGAGACCTCAGAGAGCTCTCTGCTCCCTCTGCCCTTGTGAGGACACAGAGAGAACGTGCCATTTATTAAGCAGAAAAGGACCCTCATCAGACACCCAGTCTCATGGCGCCTTCCTCTTGGATTTTCCAGCTCCCAGACTGCGGGAAATCAACTTCTGTTGTTTGTAAGCTTCCCAGCCTGCGGCATTCTGCCATAGCAGCCAGAATGGACTAAGACACTGTAAGGGATTTCTGTTAATGCCGCCTGGAGACCTCTCAGCATGTGCCACCCGCCCGCACTGTACAACCCAGCAGGGGGCTCACACCTCTGGATGTGAGATCTAGTAGATAAACTCTTGCTTCTTTTTCACCTTTTGGCTCTCCTCTCAGAGTCAATTTTGCTGTTTCATCTTCTGGTGCTTTAGTTTTTCATACTTCTCCACCATTCTTCTAAAATGAATGCCAGCAAAGAATACCATTCACATGTTCTATAAAATACTCCAAATATAGTCTTGACAAAAAGACTATAGCTTTTTTGTTTTGTTAGATTCCAGAGTTGTCCACAACAGTCATGTTCTACATTCTTTTTTTAGTTCGATGTTCTGTGTCTCTCTACTGTGTTAAATTATACTCACTGTACACCTTTGATTTTGTAAGCAATTTCTCTGTTTGTAGAACATAGCACACATAATAAATGTTGGCTTTTTTCCCCTTTTCTAATTTTAATTTCTAGTTAAACAATTATAGATGTCTTGCTTTCAGGATAGGTGTTCTTTCCAACTTCTTATTAGCGATTCGATCTTGTCTTAAGCTTGGTTAGTGTATCTGTATGGTTTTTCTTCTGGCCTTGCTTGTATTTGTTAATCGTCTGCCATAAATGTTTCCTTCAATGTCTTGTTGCAAGTATCTCTCTCACAACCCACATCATTCACGTCTTATATTCTCTGGCTTTGGGTTTTATTCAATTGTAATTGTAAGAACTCTGAATACATCTGGGCCTTTAAAAGGTTGAAGCAAAAGTAGTTCAAGAGAAAACAGAATGGTGAATAGAGTGAGAAATACCAGGCATGTCTTTGTTTACCATTGAAAAGCAAAAGAGAAAAATTATTATCATTCCCTTGGACATCTTCCCATTCCCTTTCAAGCTTTTGAAGCTCCATCCTATGAAGTTTTGTAATGATAGCAAGCAGCTTGTCCTGCGGCTCCCTTCCCCTTACGCCTACCTCTGCACTCTTGCCAGAGAACAAAGGGGAAAGGGCAAGTACAAAAGCAAATGTCAAGAAACTGCGCATCACCAAGATTTAATCACAGCATTCAGCATATTCCATGTCTGGCTTGTTTGTCTAGCTCCGTCTCTAAGCCTACCATGCCAGGACCTCCACATGTCATAGAGGGGTAAGAGTTTTAGTCAGTCGTTAGATAACCAAAGGAGCATACTCCAAGTCCTACTTTTTTTTTTTTTCTAAACACAAACACACATGGATGCACAGTTCACTTCTTCTCTTTATTTATAGCCATGTATTTCCTGAACCGATCACCTTAACTTCAGATGTCTGTCATCGTTGCGATGTTGCAAGGTCGTTCATACTTTAGTACTTTAATCATCCTTATATGCGTACTGATTTCTAACTCCTCTCTGCAATCCTTTTTATTTGGCGCCACTCTTCTAGCTGCCTTTGTCAAAAGCTGGCTCCACAAGCATTACAACAAAACCTTTTGATAAGACACAGTTGAATTTATAGCTTCCCATGGCCAGGGAGAACACCTCCCACAAAGCTTTGGCAGAGTCTCGGGGACTTGGACATTTGGCATAAGGCAGTTTCTTTCAGTGTAAGGACTTCATTGGAATTGGGCAAGAATTGTGATCCAATGGTTCAGGATTGTTAGAAACAGCAAGGTGAGGGTTTTGAGGGAGAGATTCAAGGAATCTTGGGATACAAACCCAAGGACAGTTCTGGAAGAGTGAAGAAATGCTAGTGAAGACAGTAAAAGACAGCAGAGCTATGTTAAGAAGACAGTGAGATATTGTCTTCAACATCCAGGTTTTGATTTCAGCATTGAGGGTTCTCATCTTCTACCTTATGGATATTCGTGAAGAACTAAAATGCAAAACATAACTGTGCTTTTTCTGACATCCATTGGTTATCTAACGAGTGACTAAAACTCTCACCCCTCTCTATTTCTGACAACAAAGAGATGATTGGTTTCTACCCAGTGACTGGTATTTCTTAGTATGAAGTTTGGAAACACTGGTGTTTTGGGTTGACTTTTGTGTTGTCAGGTTTTATCTAGTGTGTGGAACGATTTTACCACTAGCCTATTGCCAGTTTTACAATACTATTTGTGGCTTCTATGCAAAGGTTAGCATGCTCGATGTCCTCTAAGCACTGTCCCAGGCTTTTTTATTTTTTGTAAAAACTTTGGGGAAGTGGCACACCACTAAAGTGAACTGTCCATTTCTTGTGCTATAGATGTTAAGAGAAAAAAAAAAATTACATACATGAGGATGAGAGCTACTTCCTCATGACTTCTACCTATTGGTTCTGTTTACACCTCTTGGGGCCATAGAGAAGGAGGATCCACTCTCCCTTATAAAGGACCTTCAACCATTGAAGACAACTGTATGATTTTTCTTGATTTCTTTTTTCTGCTAAATTTCTTAGGGCAAACACTCAGATGGTTTTACCATCCCAAGTATCCTCTTGTTCTCCCTTTGAAATGTTTCAGATTGTCAATATTTCTTCCCAAACAAGACACTGAACACTGAAAAGGATTCTCAAGGCGCTGTCGGACACTCTAAATTGGTAGCAGGACTATGTAACCTCTTCGGTCCTGGATATTTTTCATGAAACAAAAGATTAATTTATCTTTCCTGGCCGCCATATCGCACATTAAATTGCATAAAGGTTACTATGAAAAAGGACCTGGGAGTTGCCCCTGAGTGTTTGGTGAAGCCACATGTGACCATGTTCTTGTAAGGCAGAGCAGTCTAGTGATTAGACACATAGTCTTAGGACCAATACTACTGAGATTTTATCCCCAGCTCTACCGATGACTAGTTAGGAAGACTTGGATAACTAATTAACTCTGACTCTCGGTTTTGAAATTGAAAATCGGATTAGAAAAGTATGTATTTCCTTGGATATAACGAGGAAAGTGCATGCCAAGTCCTGAGGACAGAGCCTAGCATATAAGGTAAAGCTGATAAATATTGGCATTTACTATATTTTAGAAAACATTATTATTCAAAATGAAAATAGCCATGTAGTATAAAAATGATATGTGTACATTACTTTAAAAATCAACCTATAAATGAAAACAATAAAGAAAACTACCGTTTTATGATTCGGAGATTACCACTGTTGAAACTGTATTCATTATCTTCTAAATATTTATGCGTGTATACACATACATTTGTAAAATTTCATAAAATTAAATTCTATATATGCTGTTTTGTATACTATTTATTATATGAATATCTTTCCACGTCAATTTTTACAGCTCTGTAACAGGGATTGACAAACATTTTTTTGTAATGAGCTAGATAGCAAATATTTTCTTTAACCTGTGAGACACATGAAGTCTTTCGTGTATAATATTTTTTGTTTTATTGTTGTAGTTTGTTTTCTACAACACTTAAAGCATATACAAACTATTTCTTAGCTCACAGGCTGTACAAAAACAGGCCATGGCCAAATTTGGCCTACAGCCCATAGTTTGTCAAGCCCTGATTTATATAATGCTTTTTCAATAACTAAGTTCTATAAATCTATCCTATTTCCACTATTTACCTTTTCTCCTATTTTAAAAAACTCTGGGATAAAAAGTTTTTGAACATTTTTGTTCTCTGCTCAGAGAATATTTTATAAGTGAAATTGTTAAATTTTTGATATATATTGAAAATGTTATCTTTTAAGCTAAGTATAAGAATTAAATGAGAAAGCTGATTCTGTCATCTAATTGTTCTTCAGAGCTTCTGGTTCCTGGAGAATATCTACAAAAGTCCCTCATCCGAGCCACTGGTGAGGTCAAAGCAGAGTAGAGTAGCATGCCTATTTTTACTTTGACATCATATGTTTTGAAATTGTTTGGAACTTTTTTAAAAAACAAGAACTGAATTCTGCATAACTGCAGTTGCATCAAACACTCATTTCTCTCAGCTAAATCTCAATAATATCAGAGGTTATCTAAACATTAGCTGAAATCAGGACTGTTTCCTTTCTTAACTACTCATATACTTTCTTTGAACTATTCTAAAATATTTTTCTGGATTGCTCTCCAACTCTAGCCTGCAGTTTGTAGAGTCCCCATCATTTATTAGTTGTGAGCACTTTTCTGTGGAGTTACTCTGTTATTCTCTGGGGATATATTGGTGAAGAAGATCTCATCCCTGTCCTTAATTATAGTGGGGAGCAGACAAATGGGCCATTACACTGCATTCTGAATATCGGCATGAGATTCCTGCAAGTCAGGGCTTCATTTGTGTAGTAGCCACATTCACAAATCTACCAGCTTTAAGACTCTGCAAAGATGACTGACTGAAGTGTTTTCCTTGAGTTGTTTGAATCCCCTGGGAGATCTGAACTGATGTAAAGGCACTGATTATGCCACTGCCATCTGCCAAATGGGTGCAGAGCTAAACTTAAAGGTGAATGGAAGTCTTAGACTTATATCAATTGAACTAGAAGACTAAAAATGTAGACTGACTCATTTTAATAAGCTCTCAGTGATAGTGGTTCTGAATTCTAAGAGTAGTATATGCATTTTCTGTTTAAGAGTTAAGCAAATGGGATAGAGAAATAAAATTAGATCATTTTGGCATTAGAGAACTGTTCAAAAATAATATTTCAAGAACATTTTTGAAAGCATCATTAAGAAACTATAATTCTTTTCATTTGGTCTGCTGAAATTCTGGTTTCAATAGCTGGCTGCATTTCATGTACAGAGTGACACTTATGTCATTCAGCCGAGCTAAAGCATTCAAAAGTTTTTTAAAGTACTGCTGTGGGAATATTGTTAGAACTGAATGTATCAGTTTCTATACCAAGGAGACAAGTGAGTCCTGGACTTCAAAGATGTACTATCTCGGAGTCTTGATGGGGATGAAATCAAACCTCCTTCCTGTGATCTATTTCAGTCTTTAAAGCTATATTTCATCCTTTGAAAATAAGTCTGATCCCACAGAAGTGTCTTCCCCTAGCTAGAACCTAGATTCTCAGAACAAACAGACTTTCCTTGTTGCAATGATTGTCATTTCCTCAGTTGAGATTTTATATTGTGCTTTAAACTACATCAAGAAATGTAAAATAAATTGATTATTTTTTATTTAAAATATATTTGTTAATATTTAGTAAATTTAGAAAACCATGTAATTAAATGAAAATTATCCGTAGCTTACAGTTTGGAAGAAATTTGGGGAAAAAATGAGGCTGCGATCTACCCCTGCAATGCCATCTACAGAGGAGAAGCTATAAAAGTGTCATTGACATCCTTCAAAACAAAGTATTCTGTGTCTTCAAAGGGGTTGCAAATACATTCTGAATATAGATTGAATCAATTAAATACGCCCTTCATGGAATAAGTTAGTATGCAGTTCTTGAGTGTTTACTGCTACTTCCATGAAGTTGGGATAGTGCCGTAATCAGGCCTGCATGCCTAGTGCTAGGCTGTGTGCTTGACAAATAGCTTTCATAATCCTTACGTGGAAGAATGGAGTTGAACTAGAAACCTACATGTGTGATTTAGGTGCAAAGGAAATAACTGAGAGACGACTGGAGTGGGATTCTTCTAAATGATATAGAATATCTGTGCAGATTTTGTAAACCTACGTGAATTTTATTTTAAATAGGATTTCTTTTTCCTAAACAGGGTTTGAGTCTTGCCAAATATAAGGTTTTCATATACCTCCCAGCTTTCTTTGGTACAGATTTTGCCCAGGAATATCTATCATACTAAAATAGAGTGTTCTTTCCCCAGGTACCATTCACAGTATGATACAGAATTCAGTAAATGGGATCAACTCAGATAAAATCACATTGTGAATAATTACCTTCCTTAATTCTTTTTTCCGCTTTACCAATTCCTAGCCCTTACGTGGATGTGCTGTCCCAGCTGTGGGGAATGTGGAGAGGCGTCTATTCAAGCTAGCTTGCTGCTCCAGCATGGGATGCTGAGGCTGACTCCTGGACCCCGGGTAGTCCAGGTTCCTCTTTTCTCAGCTCTAAAGCCCAGTGAGCACCAGCTGATTGCTCCCCCTACGCTGTGTGCTGACCACGCCGCTCACAAGGAAACCAAACGTTACCTGGAGGTGGCTCCTTGCAGGAGGAAGGACCCCGTGCCCTTCATCCTGCAGTTAGTATTTTCCTTAGGTTCTTTACCATCTTACACTATCAGAGAGTTAATTTTAACTTCCAATAGAAGCATTTTATTCAGCTGGGAGACTGGATTTCCTATGAATTTCCAGCAAGAGCATGAGAACGCTGTTGGCATCCTCATACTATTTAACCTTACACAAAGCCTTCTTTTGGGTAGCCTTATATGAAAAACCATGGGATAAATCGCTGGTTTGGTTATAATGTTTAGAAAATATGTCTTTAAGTTGAACAATTGTAATCTTTTTAAAAATGAATTGAATAGAGAGTAACTAGGAGAAGTCTATTTTAAAATATGCCATTTTCCTTAAATTTAAATTTAATTTTTTTATCTTATTCCTTAAATTCAAAATCAATATTGAATACCATAAAATAACTGTATATATTAGCATGAAAAGAAAAGCTGGCCTATTTCATTTTCAAAACGTGACTTGATCAACACAGAGACTGAATGAACAACGAGACGGAACTAAGATTAAAGTTCTGGACATCTGGAGAGGGGCGGAGTGGGCATGAGAGGGCTCGTCTTCGAGCTGCAGCAGGCAGTCGAGAAAGCAAGATCTGTGAGTCGTAAGTTGAAGGTCCCAGTGGAGAGAAGGGAAAGAAGCACCTCTGGAGCCTGAGAAAGTCCACATGGGCGAAGTACCAGAGCCAATGAGAGAGGAGAGAGAGAGAGAGAGAGACAGAAACAGAGACAGAGAGAGACAGAGAAAGGATTCATCTCTAGAGCCATCTCAGTTCTTGAATTTCCCATCCAACCCTACTGCCATCTTCCCTCTTCGCCTGCATCCCCCCACATAGCTCCTAACATACCTGCCCTTTTGCCCTTTGCAGAGGGTGAGTGGGTGTCAGAAAATAATGGAGGATTATTGAACATATAATCAGATCGTGACTCTGGTAACAGCTACTCTTCCAGATGTAGGTTCTTTACTGAAACAAATCAGTAAGGCCCCTGTGTAGCTGTCAAGGTGGTAAATGTATTGATTTTCTTTATCCCAATAAACAGAGAACGCTAGAAACATTTTGTTTTCAATTAAGAAGCACAGGGATATATACCTTCACTGTTGTACTTTAGAACACAATCAACTCGCTTGTTCTGAATCATAAAATGGTCTGGAGACACCTTGCTGGTCTCTCCATTGCACTGGACATTATGCTCACCCACTACAGGCATGGCATTATTCCGACAGAATATGGGAAGCAGGATTGGCAGGTTTCCTAAATATTTTAATGAAACCTGTGTATGACAGAGGTTGGGTAATAAACCTAATGAATATGTAATGTTCTAATACCTTTATAAAGTTCTGAGAGTGAGAATAACTCTCAAAATTAGAGATGATTTGCTGCATCGTATATCTTATATCTCTAAGAAAGACACAGAAAGTTTGGGTAGCCTATTTGGAAACAGACTCTAAATCAAAGAAAATAGAAGGCCGTATGGTACCTAAAACAAGGCAAATTTCCTGAGTTCGTTAGGACCACAGTGCAAGGATCTGTGGAAAATTAATATGCTCGATAAGACTCTGTCTAACTCTGTAAGAGAATCACATTATAGGTTTCTATAATTTTGGAGTACAGCCAGCAAATAGCTATTCTCTTCTTGAGAAATAGCTATGGGGCTCAGCTTGAGAGTAAATTTCTGACCAGGAGACTCCAATGACCTTGAAACTTGAACTGCTCAAAATAAATTGAGTGTAACATCATTCACCAGGTCATAAATCTGAGTGTGGCAAGCAGCACTCACCACAGTGGAAGCAGTATACAGAAGACCAGAACTGGGCAGGTCCTGACATCTCGAATTCCAGAAGCTGGTGGCTCAGTCTCAGGCATCTATCTGTTCCCAATGCCTTATCATTTAGCTATGTATTTAAAATTTTCTCTTTTTTAAATTTTTTTCTTTTTTCTTTTTTGATTTCACACTGAATGTCATTGCCATCAGAGGAAGTCATCTCTGTAACACTGAGTCTTTGAAATATATTAAAACTAGTTTTATGAACTCGTGTTTTATTTCCTTGTAATGACGTGTGTGTGCAGAATTTAAAATATATCCATTAGTTAGAATCTGTTGGAAATAAACTCTCTCAGTTGTTAACCATCTCAAAATTTCTTTATTTTTTCTCTTATCCTGAATAAAGATTTAAGTTGCTACTAAGTTTATGTTCAACTGTAATAATTTCTCATCACAATAAAAACATTATTCTAGTATTTTCCATTTGCTCCACTTGCCACTCTTATTGGCTTACATTGTTGCTGTTGAGAAGTTAACTGCCAGTCTAAATAATATTCCTTTGTACATAATACGTTTGTCTCTCTCATTGATTTTAAGGACTCCATTTTTCTTTGTATTTCTTTAACTACAAAGTATCCGGTTGAATATATATAATTATTTTTTTTTATTAATCCTGTACCCTGATTCTTAGAGTTCATGATTTTCTTCATTTCTGGAAAATGCTTACTTCAAATATTGCTTTTCTTTATTTTTCTTCTATCATCCCTGTAAGTTAGATTTAGTATATGTTGGACTTATCATTCTATGTTCCAGGCTCTTAAATTACTTACATACATACATATATATATATGTGTGTGTGTGTGTGTGTGTGTGTGTGTGTGTGTGTGTGTAATATGTATATATGTAATATATACATATTACATATATAAATAATATGTATATATGTAATATATACATATTACATATATAAATATATATGTAATATATATACACACATGCATATATATATTTCATATTTGCATACATCTCTATGTCGCATTCTATACAATTATTTTCATATTTCTCTTCCAATTCACTAAATTCTGTATTCATCCCCTCCCCCCTTATTTTTACCATCTACTTTGTTTTCATTTATAATGATCATATTTTTCCTGGTCTGTTTTACAAAATTATGCCTAGTCTCTTCTTGCTTGCACTTATTTTTAAAATTTAATCTTTTTAATATTTGAAATATGTAATTATTTTATATTCACTATCACATAATGCCAAATATGAACTCTTTGAGTATCTTATTGTGCCTTTGCTTATGTGATTATTTGTGCTGGCTCTGAGTCACAGACACTCATTTGGCATTTTCTAGTTTATTTTTCACTCTGAGCCCTTATTTGGATTATCATATTCTATAAGAAACCTGAAGTGCTTTATTGAAGATGCCAGGAATTTTTTTCCTGGCAAATTCTTCCTCTGGCTTTCTGCAAGTATATCAGTTCTAATTTTCTATTTTATGTAGATCCAACTCTTTTTTATTACTTTTCCCAGTTCAATTTTCAAGATCTGAGTTCCGGGTTGCTTTTGTCTGCAATATACTTCAATTTTTACTCATCACTTCTTGCATTTTATACTTTCTTTCAGTTATTATTTTGCATTAATTCTGGAATTTTTCTTAACATACTCTTTAGGATGGCCATTTAGTAATAAACTCTGTGGTGTTGGATCTATCTCCTCCTATCTTCTTTTTGACTCTTGGGATTTGCTTTACATTTTGAAGGCTCAGGACTCAATTGTGTATTTAAAAGCATTTTATATTCCACTCCACCCAACATTTAACTTTTCTGTGGTTTGTGAGTTGGCTTATTATTTTTTTTTTAAATAGGAAATATAATCCACTATTTTTTGGCCAAAATTATAAGTAGTGTGTATACATTTTTTTTATAAATGTTTTATGCTCTCTCCCCAGGTTATAAATGCTGTTAAGATATTGTCTTATTTTTTATCTTATATCTTATCTCCTATCTTCCTGCCCCCTCACCCCCAGTGTCTAGCATAAAGTAGGTGCTGAATCTTTTTAAAAAGATAAAGCGATGTGTTTACTTTAAATGACTTTGTCACATATTAATATTTTTCCTCTTGGAATTCTTCCCCAGGGTTTCTTTATAAAAATTCTTGGCAATATACAATTGACCCTTGGACAACATGAGTTTAAACAGTGTGGGGCCTTAAAAAAAATAAATATGTACAATACTGTAAATGCATTTTCTCTTCTTTATGATTTTTAATAACATTCTTCTCTCCATCTTACTTTATTGTAAGAATACAGCATATAATACATATAACATACAAAATGTGTGTTAATCAACTGATTATGTTATCAGTAGGACTCCTGATCAAGAGTAGGCTATTAGTAGTTAAGTTTTGAGGGAATCAAAGTTATACATGGATTTTCAATAGCACAGGGAGGGCGGTGCCCCCAACCCCTGTGTTGTTCAAAGGCCAACTATAATTCAATTAAAATTATATGATCACTTTTTTTCCTATCTTGGGTTCTCATCCAAGCTTCATCATTAAATAATCATGTGATCTTGGACAACTGAGTAATACTTTTTTAAAAATAAAAGTAGGAAACAATGCAAGAGGGTGTTTTGGGCATAATGAGACCATGCATATGATGCACTCAGCCCAGGGTTAGAACACTGGGAATTACAGGCTTTTTCCTGCTTCCTTCATAAATGAGACAAAAACAACTCTGGTTTCTATTGGTATCCATTTATTCCTTGCCCCATTTGGTACATGTTGAGAAAAAGTGATAAGAAAATTATCAGCTGAAAATAATTTTCTGTTTTGGCAACAAAACATAAATTTACCTTATAAAATATTATACTATTGAATTATGCCGCTATCCTTTGGGTACCATCATTCCAGTTCATTTCTTATCTAAATGATGAATGGCAATTGAAATAGTATAGGGTAATGTTATTTTTAGTAGACAATAACAGTTAACAAAGGTGTTTCCCAGCCGAAATGAGGCAATAAACAACTGTGACAGCAACAAAGTTTGTGATTTTTTTTAAAGAGAAAGTAATGAAAATATAAAATGTTACAAGACCTGAATTCACAATTAAGATGTAAAATTGAATTGTTTCTGTTTGTATGCTTCATTATGCTTTTTTTGCTTTTTCTTCCTCTTCCCTTCTGAGGAAAAACTGAAATGAGCTTTGACATGATACAAGCGTTTACTTATTTGGCATGAGAGAGATGGTGGAGTTAATTGCTCATATAACATAAAATGACAATTTCAAAATCTAAGGGGCTTTTTAAAATAGCTCAAGATTTAGAAATGGAAAAGCAACATTGGACACAAGAATTATATATCCTTTATGTAGTAGCATTTTAAAATTTCACATCTTCATTGCATTTATTTACACATGCCTAGCAAACGTTGAAATGGTTATAAACCGTCATTAATTCCATTCAGTCAGCAATTATCCATTGAGCAACTGCTGTCTGCCAGGAACTCTGCTAGGAACTGGGGGTACAGCAGTTAAAAAGTCATGATCCTGCTTCGTTCATACAGACTTACACCGTCTGTAAGAGGAACCATGGAACTAAACAGACAATGACCATATCAGACATGTGAGTGCTCAGACGAAGGACAGAAAGCTGTGAGGGGACCCCCAGGAATGACACTTAACTAGGCCTGGGGTAATCAGCCAAGTTACTTTCAAGAAAGTCCTCTAAACTGGAAAATCAAGAGTCATTAGAATTAACAAGGTGATTGAGGTGGGGGAGGGATCTCAGATCTGGAGTTTAGAGATGACATGTTCAGAGGACTGCCAGTGTGATAGTTTAGCAAAGATGTGGCTAAGAACATTGCCGGAGCCCGCAGGCTAAGATCGAACAGTTCCTGAGAGAGAAAAAGGAGAGACAATGGGAGAGACAAAAGATAGAGTGGGGAGGGCAAACAGTGAATACTGAGCCCTGAGTTTATTTAGCACAGCATATATATACCCTTGGAGAAGCAACAGCAACACATATGCAAATAATCGCTGACCTTTATGTAAATTCTCGCAAAACATCCTTGTTCCTGTTTTTGTCTCTTATTCCCTGGGGCAAGAAACATTCAACATTAAGCCAAACTTCCTCCTTCAGTGAATGAGCCCACCTGGTCTGCAAACTTCTAGCTTGCAGGCAACTCCAACCCTGTCTGCAGGGCATTCATCAAGAATGGCTTCCAACAGAACATAGAGCGGTATAATAAGCAGTGAACCTCAAAAGGTAAGCTGTGTTTGTAAGCCATGCTAAGGAGTACGACTTTTATACTGATTTCAGATGAAAATATGTAGGAGTAGATTTTGGCCTTAGAATGATCACTCTGTCTGAAGGATAAAAAATGCATTTTAGGTGGGAAAACTATCTGGTTCAAGGTGTTGCTAAAATGAGAATTGATGGAGTCCTTAACTGATGTAAAGAAGCATAAGATTTGGTGAGCGACAGGTAGAGTGGGTGAGAGTGGTCCAGGACCAGCATATAGATAGGTTCCTGGCTTTGGAAGCTGGACCAAAGAAGGTGCTGTTCCTAGAAGTGTAGAATATAGGAGTGAGAGCTGATTGGTTGGGTGGAGGAAAGGAAGATGAGTTTAGTTTTTGATTCATGTAGACTCGTTAATGGGCTGTCTGTGTGTTATGTGTGTGTATACTCAGGGAAAAGACTTAAGATATAGGTTTGAGCAACATATATCAGGACTTCAGATACAGATCTGTGAGACAACAACATAGATAATATTTAAAATTATGAGCATGAAGAGAGAGCCTAGAAAAAAAGTGGAAAAAAGTATAATCTGAACAGAGAGGAGGAATATTATGGAAATATAAGGGTAATCAATGTCTAAGAGACACACAAAGAGAAGTAGGCAAGGTATTAATATTCACTTACAAAACAGAGAAGTAAGGAGAACAAATATTTCTGAAATCGGAATGAAACAGCAATGAAATGCTAGACTCTGTGTCGTGCTCAATGATAGGCTAGGGACATGGGTTTTCCTCCTAGAATCCTGAGTGCCCATACCTTAGAACTTTATACATATTTCTTGGGTCTTTTTTTTTTTCTCTAGAATATGGGGAAAATGTTTTCTTTCCCAACATTTACTTCAAATGTCAGACGTATTCTCTGTCCCTGACCTGTGGTCCTCCCACTCTGCATTCTCCAGTGGCTTCTTAGAGTCTCATGGGCTGACTTTGTCTCTTGAAGTTATATTGTAGAGATTTTTAAAGAGTAGTTGAAAAAATATGCCTTTAAGAAATCAACTACAAAGGAATGTTTTGAATATTCAGCTTCATATAACTTCTATAATTATTCGGCTTCATAGAATTTTTTTTATTAATATGTCAATATGTCCTGAACTTCTGTATACTGTGCAATCTGACTTTGCATCTGAAATCATCTGTTTCACTTGTAAAGCAAATGAAGATGAATTGACGGAAGAGTGAATGGACTATAGAAAAAAGAATGCCACACTCGGTGATAGCTTCTAACACCAACTTACTATGTTTCCTCATACATATCCCTTAACTTTCTTCATCCTCAGTTATGTTATTTGTAAACTAATAATCTCCAATGTCCTTTCAACTTTTAAAATCCTATTGGTTTCAATTTATCTAAGCAAGCAATGTGAGATTCTTATTCAATAATAAAGGATAAGAATTTCATTCTCAGAGAGCACTTCTGCTAATTAGGCCTGAAATATTTATGTCACCACAATAATGTTCTGAATTACATGAATGTGATTAAGTAATCATAGGAATTAATACAGAACATTTCTATGTCACATAATCACATTGTATTTTTTCCTATTTATGTGCCTGCCATTTTTTAAAAAATAATTTCTTTCAGGATAATCATAAATGTTCCAACACGATGTACGTGGGGCAATTAGCATCCATGTTTATCTAGATATAGAAGTAGTGCATGTCGCTTAAGTTAATTATTTTCTAAAGACACCCATGGAAAGAGTGACCGGGCTGCCTTGAGAATCATTCCTGAGAGTTGTAGAGAGTTAGCGACAGTATCCAGTCACCAGAGGCAAAACTGAAAGAGGAAGAATAGAGAGGAGACAAAGAATGTTTCTAATTACGGCCTCACCTGTTACAGCTGCCGGACCTGTAGGAGACATTAAAGAATGTCTTCTGCCTGGCCACAATGGTGGCATTCCCGATGAATTAAGCCTTTTGTGTCCCTTGGCTCTCTTGTGGTTCTTTCTTTACACTGGTTCAGCAAGGAACAGAAGAAGCCTTTCCATGTGGCAGCGGGTTCTCCGTCCCCCTGGACAGTGTGTGTGACTTCACAGATCAGTTGGGGACGAGAGTGATGAGCAACATGTCAGTTTTATTTCTCTGTCTTCTCTGACTTTGGCAGACCTTTACGCCAGGGGCTATGAGTGGTCCAGAGAGATTCAGCTGGATACCTTGCCCCACAGAGATTTCATTTATAAGCCTGGAGTATGAATCAGAAACTAAGACACTCTTCATTAAAGAGACAGGTCCACAAATAAAAGTTACTCCAAATAATATCAAATTGCTGAGATTCTAACGGGATGGAATGTATTTTAAAATAGTTTTTACTGATTGCACAGAAGGAGTGATAGGCAGACATGTTCCCTTTAATGTTATATTAGTGAGGAAAAATTCAAAAGAGGCGCATGACTGCAGTTTTAAAATGCTGCAATGGAAATTAAGAGCTTATGTATGAATTCAGTATGAACACATTTGAAATGAATTTGGGATGGGGAGAGCAGACTTTATTTTAGCTGATAGGATGGTACCACCACGTGAAACGGTCCTGACTGCACCTGGAGTATAACTCTGCCTTCTATTCTTCAATTCTGAATGGAGGAAAGAGGACCAGCTTCAGAGATCTGGATCTCAGAGAAACCATCTACTTTTTGTGTGATCTTGACCCTCCACTTTATTATAGGAGGTCGTACAGTGAGATAAACCAGCTCTCAAACGTGGGAAAATGCTCCATTGCTTATGGGCATTGCTTTAATAAAAAGGCAACTGTTCACCAGGAGAAGACATGGTGAAGGAACGTACATGTCTGTAGTTTCTATTGCAATAGGACATCCTGGAAGAACACTAATGCGTTTCACCAGTGGAACTAAATGGGTTCATTGTTGGTTCATGGTAACTATCAACTCAGTTCTCTGGAGGCGTTAATTCTAGTATTTTAGAGTATGTTACTTGAATATATTTTCTATTTTTATTCACATACTATATTAATTAGGGTTGACAAAATTCTTCATTTTCTTCTGGTGAAAAAAAGGTCCTACATATTTAATTTTGCTGTTGTCAGACTTCTATTTACACATTCAGCTGTTCCTACATTAAAACAAGAAAGGCGATTACTGAAAAATATCTTCTCTGTCAAAGGAAACAGGCTAGTTATTTTTCTCCCATAGTTTGGGATCGCTATCGTGCAGTTAGTAACTATTAAATACACACAGACAAGGATTCATTAATATTTGTCCAGTTTCCCCAGACAGGCTGACCGTGGGTGTGCTGCCCTTTCTGTGGCCTGTCTGGGAAAGCCCACACTAACTTCTCTGGTGACAGGTGAAGAGATACCAGTCGGCTAGTTTGCCAAGAGGTGCAAAGTCCCTTCCTTATTAATCTCTCCGAAGCTTCCTGGGCGCGCGCTCGCTGAGATAACACGCGTGGTCCCGCTTCAGGGAAAGGGTTCACGCGCACGAAGCAGAGTCGCTCAGCAGGAAAGGTCTCAGCCGCGTGAAAGATGCTAACCACCTGCAGCCTCGGAGGACAGCGAAGGAACAGCTCTGTCGGATAAACAGGTTCCGTTTCAAAGGTTACGTCTGGATATGCCCTTTTAGTTTTTCTGCTTTTCATTTTCATTTCTGAGATGTTTCTGCTTCGGGGGCATTTTATTTAAAATGTGGACTATAACCTATAGTGGAGAAAATTGGAATCACTTTAAATATGAGTTTTTTTTTTGTACACCGCGCGAGGGAGAAAATATTGCGAAGGAATAATAATGGCCGAGCTGTTTCCTTCATGAAAATTTGGGATGCTACACTTACAGATGAGATTTTTCGAAAGTGAACGTGTTAATGATGTTAGTCACATTTTGAAAAAAAAAATCAATCTGTGCTCCCTCTTTAACATCCAGATGGCGTGACTTTTTAAAAATAATAATAAGTTCACCTTTCTTAATGAAATTGTCATAGTTGAATTTGAATTTCAGATGCCGCTGATTCTAGTCACAGGTTTTTGGGAATTTTCTTATTTTGCATAATGAAACTCTTTTTAAGAATATTAAAACCTGTTAACAGTTGTTTTTTTTGTTTGTTTGTTTATTTGTTTGAAGATAGCAGGTTTAGGAAGACAGAATTTTCCCAATGGAATAAATTCTATTTACACACGCTATTGAGCGCTTAATATATAATGAGCAAGAAAAAGAATTTCTAGGTGTAACAACTATTTGGTCCTAGTGTTGACAGGAATCCCTCTGTATTAGAATTTATGGATATCCTGAGCCAGGGTAAATGTTGTGGTATTAGTCTGGGTGTTTTTTTTTTTTATTAAATCATGCTCTAAGTGTATATTGTCTTCTTCCAAGCTGATTCCCCATTTCCTGGTCTTCTTTATTCTCTGTTATTTTTATTTATGGATTTTAATGTCAGGGCCAATACTAAGTGCAGAAATAGTCCAACTTCTCTCCTAGCAGCTGCTCCAAATTATTTGATGTACAAAAGCTTTACTCTGCTTGATATTTAACAATACAGTTGTATTATTTATGTTGCTATCATTTAATCCAAATCAACCAGAAGTTTACAAAATGTAATGCTGATAAGGTGTTGAGATACATCCTGTGCGTTGGATTCCTACCACTGGAGTGATCCCAGAATATATTCTTAGGTAATTACTTTTGCATACCTGAAGTTAGTATTAAAATTAGCTGTTATATTCACTTTTAGAGTCAAATTTACTCTAAATTTACTGTGATTCAAAAGAAGAAAAAATATATTCAGTTCATCAAATATTTTTCTCTTACCTACATGTCAACCTTAAGAATTTTTCTATTTACTTTATTATTTTTATAGAAATATAGAAATCTATTTTTATACTTTAATTTTGTGGGATATATCATGCAGATTTGACATTTTACCCAATTTCTTTTACAAACTTTTTGAATAGAAACAATTTTTTTCAAAATGTATTTACTCCTTGTAAACCTAAACTTAAGTGTAAAATATGTGAAAATTACCATAGAGATGCATTCTCAAAAACTAAGAGGTGATAGTGTTTGATCAGATATTAAGTAAAACCTTATTTCTTCAATAGAATGACATAAATATAAACTCTTTTAAAAAGTGATTGGTTCACTCAAAGCTAAAGCATCAGCAGAATGAAATGTGAGACTTCATGTGCAACATTTATCTTATTGTATAGTATCTTAGATGCAAAAAAATGCACATTTTCATAAAACAACTAATAAAAAATACTCAAAAATTCTATTTACCATAGCAGCATATCTTAGTTTGAGCCACTATAACAAATACTGTAGTCTGAGTGGCTTAAACATGAATATTTATGTCTCACTGTTCTGGAAGCTCGGAAGTCCAAGATCAAGGTGTAGGCAGATTTGGTGTCTGGTGAGGGAGGGCTCTCTTCCTGGTTTGCAAATAGCTCTCTGCTTGTCACTTCCTCTCAGGGCACAGAGAGGGAGAGGTCACTTCTAGTGTCTCTCACAAGGGCACTAATCCCATCCTTAGAACTTCATCCTCATGACCCAATCACATCTCAAAGGCTCCACCTTCAAATAACACCTCATGGGAGATTAGGGCTTCAGCATGGATTAGGGAGGGATACAAATATTTGGTCTATAGCGCAACAGAATTATATGTGTAAGAAATCTGATAATAAATATGTAAAGCCTAGCTGAAGAAAGTTAAAAGTTTTTCACAGATTCCAGTCTTGACCTGAATGGATGCTATAGTTTTGAGTCCTATGATATTGACCCTAATTTCGTATAACAATTTAAGCACACTGAATTAGATGCTCAGTGAAAAATAGCAAACTATCTTTTTTGTTTATTGTGCTGGGTAGACTCATAAGTATCGTTGTGCTTTAATGTCTCTGAGGATCTTTTTTTTCCTCGTGTGTAGTCACAACTTCAGAACCATTATGTCACAGAGGAGAAAAGCCCTCAAGCTTTGCTAAGTCAAAGCCACATTCTGTAAATATGAAGGAGATGAGACCCTAAGCCAAGAGGTTAATAGCTCAAGGTTATGTGGCTAATTAATGGTGACCCAAGACTCGAATTAGGGTTCCTATCTGTTTCATGTTTGAAATATGAGTGAGTTGAGTCTTTAGTGATTACAAAATCTATTTTTCATGCATTGCACAACTTTAGAGGATATTATAAAATATATTGTTCCTAAATAGAATTCTTCATTAGTTATTGATGTTAGAATATGTACCTAAATCATTTTCAAATGTTTCTTTTAAGTAAAGTTTGGATATAGGTGATTTTTTAAAATCTATACCTTATTGTCAACCCAGATATTTCATATCTGTTATGTGTGATTTGCACAATCGCAGACTATTCTTTTGAGGTGAATTGGAAAAAGAAGTACCTATGAGAATAGAATAGAAAATATCCTGAAGAATAGAATGAATAGAAAAGCGAGATGACATGGACAGCAATGCAGATATCATAAAGACAATGGTAGAATAAAACCTGAGTCTGTAACACTGTGTACTGGTTTTGGGGGTTATGTTGAAAGGCCTATGAGGTATACTTAAGAGCAACTGGTAGAGACAAAGTCCAAGGTGGTAGAAGGTAAGACTTAGGGAGAGGAAAGTCAAGAATGCTGGAACAACAAACTCAAGAAGGCTCGGAATATTTTAACCAAAATTATAAATCTTTGTGTGCACAGAAAATGAATTGACAAACTCCTTGTTAAAACTTTTGCTAATGGAAAGTCTGAAAGTTTTCCAACAAGCAAGGGATAACACATGGAAATTAGAAGTACCTGCTTGGACTCATAATAAAATAGCATGAATGTCTGTTTAGAATTTTACCATTTTATTTTAAAGTAAGCCTTTACAAAGGCTTTCTTTACTGTATCCATGCTATCTTTCTTTTTCCTCAAACACCATTTTTCTTGCAAGAGAGCTAATCTTAATTTTACACCAAAAGATGGGTTTCAGAGAAACCTTGAACCAGGCTTTTTTTTTTTCATATCTGTGTATTTATTAGATTTGAAGACAATCTTCATAAAATACTTTTTATGTCACATAACACTACCAGGAACTCTTCACTCTTGGCAGTTTTGGGTGACTCAGATACTGTTGTGCAGAACGTGTAACATAAATCATTTTCTTTCAAAAATTGTTTCACAGTTGAGGAATATTTTTGTTCATAATGGGCAGTGGAAACGTGAAAGAAAAGATAAACCAATTGCAATGTGGCTTATTCTTTCATCTTTGAGTATGTGAAAACATGAAAGCAGCAAATTGGAGCATTCTCAATGCATTCTGAAAATTGGATGAACAGTGGATCTTTCTCCTAAGGAAGAACTTAAAACTTTACTGGAATTCTACAGGGTTTCTATCATAATTCCAACAAAAGAAACCATGTCACAAACAAGGTGAACCTAATGGAGCCACATGTCTTGATGAGACTTTAAGAAAATATAAATAAACAGGCCTTTATGAAATAATGCCATGTCTCTAGAGATGCGAACTGTTTCTTCAATATTTTGAAGGCTGTCATGAAAAAATCAAAATAGGGTAAGGAATTTACTTAGTTGTCCCCATTTCCTAGAAAACTGATTAATATGTACAGTCAATAAATATTAGATAGGCTGACTGATTAATGTTTTACTGAATGAACAATGGGAGGAATTTTCAGCTACACTATTTTCTTTTACCATAGCATTAAATAAAACTTCTCAGTCTAGCAATGAAGCCCGCTTTGGTTTTGTGGTTCAAGTGTGCAAGTTGATATCACCCAAGAAGGTATACAGTCTGTGAGCACCCTTTGCAAATTTCAAAAAAAAAATCCTTAGTGACATGAAATGGTGAACTGTTTCTTCCACAAGCAGAACTTCTTCTGAAAACAAATCAGTATATAGCTAGAACTCTCGCCAAGCTTGTCATCCAACATGCCTTTTCTGTTTGTCAATAAACATCATTTCTGTATGTGCATGTTGACACAATAAGCTTGACTAGGAACCCTGAGAGAAGGTTAGCATTCTGTTGTCAATCAAATTTATGAAAGCAAGGACCTTGAATCATAGCTTTTAAATAAGTTTTCATCAAAGAAATAGGAATAGAATGTAATGTTCTCTACTACCCAGAAATGTGACTTTTCAGCGAATAAGTTTCCAAATGCTTGATTGAGTTTCGAAAAGAAGTTTTAATTATTTTGAGAGAAATTGAAAACCTATTTAGGAAAAAAAAATGACAGGAGTTCATCTGCACCTGAATTAGTTTACTTGATGAAAAAGTTTGTCCATGCAAGAGATAGATATAATTTTCTTTTCAGGACCCTGCATTCACCATTATAGAAACTACTAAAAAAGCCATAAGATCTTCTGGCCAAGATGCTACTCTGAAATAGAGAATTATATGTAAACAACTATACAACATTTATAACATTTTGAGTCTATATTACTCAGATTGGAGTGAATGCCACACTTTATTCATATTTCTGCAGAAGTCACCAGACACTTACAAACACTATAGATCTCTTTTGAAGGTCACTAATTCTAAACAACACTGAAGGTAAAGCATGGTTGGGTAATCTTTGTCTCATTGACATAGATACCATCTATGACACAATTACTGCCAAAGATGTCGTCCGTGACTTGAGGACAAAGATAACTATATGACAAGAATCCAACCTACATCATTTTGGATAATTCTAGTGTGGACTGTGGAAGCGCTAATTCCATTTACTGAAACATACCTTTGTGAATTAGGGTTTTCCCATTTCTATCTCAATGAAAATATTAAAATTAATTCAGTGTGAAAGATAATAAACATTTCCCGATAAAAATTAATTAAAATTTTCAAATTTCCAGGCCAAATAATGGCAATCTTTGATTAAAATTTACTTTTGAGAATAACTAAATTTTACTTTTGTTTAAATACAATATTTGGATTCATTTCATCATTTATAGGAACTGGCCATTATTTTTTGCCATTAATGAGGTAAAGGAGATAATTCTATGTGAAACTGTTTTTCTGTTACCTACACAAAGGAAATAATTTTCTAAATGGTAAAATGAATTATATGAAAACTTTTGTGATTATATAAGAGACTTCTTTCCTTAAAAAGAAAACACTTAATAGACTTGGAATAGAGTGAAAGCACCTCAACACAATAAAGGCTATGTATGAAAAACCAACAGTTAACCTTTTAATGGTGAAAGACAGAAAACTTTCCTCTAAGATCAGAAATAATGCCAGCACTCTTTCATTACTTCTATCAATATAGTACTACAAGTCCTAGCCAGAGTAATTTGAAAATAAAAATTAATTTTAAAAAGCATTAAAGTTATAAATTAACAAGTAAAATTATCTCTGTTTATGGAAAATGTGATCTTAAATGTAGAAAACTCTAAAGATTCTATCAAAAAAATAAGCAAATTTAGCCATTTTGGGATACAAAATCAACACATAAAAATCAGTTGCATTTCTATACTCTAACAATGAACAATCATAAAAGAAAATTCAGTGAACAATTCTATTTACAATAGCATCAAATAGAATGAAATACTTAGTAATACATAACCAAGGAGACAAAATACAGGTACATGGAAAACTAGGAATTGTTGCTGAAAGAAATTAAAGACACAAATAAATGGAAAGATATCTCACGTTCATTGATTGGAAGAATTAATATTTTTTACATGTCAAAACTACCCAAAGCAATCTACATATTTAGTGTAACCCCTATCAAAGTTCTGATACTATTTTTCACTAATTAATTCCATCCTAAAATGTATATGGAATCCTAAGGGATCCCAAATAACAAAACAATTTTGAAAAAGAATCAGATTATAGCCCCAAACTCCCTGATATTAAAACTTATCACAAAGCTACAGTAGTTAAAAGAGTGTGAAATTGGCATAAATATAGACATAATAGAGGCCAATGGAATAAAGAGCCTAGAAATAAACTCTTTCAGACATGGTTGAATGATTTTCAACAAGGGTGCCAAGTTCATTCAATTGGGAAAAAACAATCTTTTCAACAAATAGTGTTTTAAAAGTTGGATATCCACATGCAAACAGATTGAAGTTGGATCCTAACCTTACACTATGTACAAAATTAACTCAAAATGAATTAAAGACCTAAATGTAAAAAAAGCCAAAACTATCAAATTCTTGGAAGAAAACATAGTGGGAGAAACCTCACAATATTGGGTTTGGCAATGATTTCTTAGATATGGCACCAAAATCACAGGCAACAAAAGAAAAACTAAATAAATTACACTCACCAAAATGAAAAAGTTTCATTCAATAATGGGCACTATCAGAATAAAAAAAGCAATCAATAGAATGGGAGAAAATATTTGTAAGTCATATAAATGATAAGACATTGATATATAGAATATGTAAAGAACTTCTACAACTCAACAACATAAGAACAATCTTCTTTAAAAATGGACAAAAGATTGAATATACATTTCTCAAAGATACACAAATGTTCAATAAACATGTGAAAAGTTGTTTATCGCTAATCATTAGGGAAATGTAAGTCAAAACCACAATGAGATACCACCTCCCATCTATTAGGATGACTATTATAAAGAAACAAACAAATAAAACTCCAGAAAATAAAAAAAATGTTGACAGAGACGTTGAGAAATCAAAACACTTGCACATTGTCAGTGGGAATGTAAAGTTTTGTAGCTTCTGTGGAAACGGTATGGCAATTCCTCAAAACCTTAAAAATTGAATTTTCATGTGATACAGCAATTCTACTTCTGGAGACATACCCAAAAGAAATAAAAGCATGGAATCCAACCAATACTTGTATATCCATGTTCATAGCAGCCTTATTCACAGTAGCTGACAGATAAAAGACACTCAAGTGTTTTTCAACAGATGAATGAATAAACAAAATGTGGTATATACATGCAATGGAATATTATTCAGACTCAAAAAGGAAGGAAATTCTGACACATACTATAGCATTATACTTGAGGACATTATATTAAGTGAAATAAACCAGTCACAAAAGGACAAATAAGGTTTGATTTCACTTATGTGAGGTATCTAGAGTAGTCATATTCATAGAAACAAAGTAGAATGGTGGTCCCCATGGGTGGGGGGGGGAAGCAGGGAACAGGGAGTTAGTATTTAATGGGTATAGAATTAAAAAGTTCTGGGGATGGATGGTGGTGATGATTTCATAGCAATGTGAATGTACTTATCACAGAACAAGACACTTAAAAGCGATTAAAATGCAAATTATTTGCCATGTGTATTTTCTCATAACTTAAAGAGTAACATTTATGATTAGGGGGAGATTACAGCTGTGCCTTATAGAACTTTAAGGGGAAAGTAGATATGCGTTATTAATACGGCCCAGGAGAAAATGTGAAATAAGTGGTGTGCTTGTAATACCTTCTACCTCTCCATTTCTAGATTTCCCCCAATTCTTACATCTTCTCGGCCTTCTAAGAACTTTGCATTGTGATGATATACCCATACCATTCTTTACCGAGTTAATCCTGAATTCTGTACCAATTTCTTCACTATTACTGCTACTAAAACTTTATTCCAATCCTTCCCATTAGGGCTTCGGAAGCATGCCCTAAGTTAACTGTCTCTTGGGAATATACTTTAATATTTTTCTTCCCATTATGGTGTTAATGATTTAATCTATGAGAGACTCAGGACATTTTAATGAGAGAATCAGGCACCGTGGAAGCCATTTCAGGAGATAATTGGGCCTTCCAAGAAATCGTGAATTGTGACACGGAGACACCCTCCGTCTTAGACTACACTGTACCTTTGGGATAATAAAATTGAAAACAAATAGTGAGTTTCACAAGCTCAGAAAGCCCAGGAACAGGGATTCTAGTGATAAGTTACTGCATGCTATTCCTCATTGTTCCATATACTGTTAATACAATTTAATGATGGCTGTGGTAGCAGAAATCTACATGGAGGCAGATTTTAATATAGCAAATCATTTCAATGAACGTAGATATGTGGCACATGGAATTAAAAGGCAAATCAGCCACAATTCAAAGAAAATTTGTTCAAATGGTTTAAAGCATATGATTCTCTATTGGGAGAAAATGAACACTTAGAAAATTTTCTGATGCATTTTTGAACAAGGCAGTCGTTATTAGAAGTTCATGATTGCCTTTTTAATAAGAATTAGTTGAAAATATATGATCTTTAGATTCAGTTTTGTAACAAAAAGACCCCTGTTGAGACTATTTAGAGGGGAAAATGTTTTATTTAGCTATTTTTATAGTTTTAGCACTTCCAGAAATTATCATTATCCTTGTGTATTAAAAAGAGCAAAGAACCTTGCAAACAGATGCCAGGTAATTTCTTGGTCTTTAAAAAACATTTGACACCCATGTGCATATGTACATTTCATACACATCGTTGCTGAAATTTGGTGATAAAAATAGATTGGAATGTTTTATAATCACAAAATAGATCATTCTAAAAACTGCCAGGAACTAAAGGAAACTTGAAAATGATACATATATGCAGATACATATATAGCTAATTGAATGACATGAATTCATTTATATATTCTAATAAAGGTGTCATTTAATTCATTTTTTATTCAACCTGAGTCCCTGGACCACTAAGGGTCCATAATAACTGGAATATTTTGGCTATTTTAAATGTTTCAAAGGCCTTACGGAGATTCTAAATTTAGCCAAGGTGCAATTCATAGACTAACCAATTTTTTTTTTGCTTTTGGATGGGATGGAATCAGTTCTGTCTGGAAATACTGGTGTCCTCACTCTGATAAGCGTATAATTCTAGGTCTTGGTAAAAAAAAAATAGGACGGTGGATTAACAATTAGACTTTAGAACAGAGCTTTAAGAGGTCATGTTTTGGTGCCAAAAAGACCTGGGTTCCAGTCCTGATCCCAGCACCCACTAGCCGTTCAGTCTTGGACGAGTCACACACAATCTAAGCTACCTCATTTCTAAAGCAGAAGAAAATGCCTGCTTCATAAGGAATAAATAAACTACTGCAAGTAGAATACCTGTCACAGAACAAACTATCTCAATAGGTTGTGACTCTTGAGATTTTTGCTGTCGTTGTAGAATACAGCTGGTTTGTAAAATATTTCAAAATAAGAGACTTAGAAATAAAATTAAAATAGATCATTGGTCATGATGTGGGCTTAATGTTGTTTAAAAGTGACATTTTAAAATCAGCTTTCAGTACTCATGTGGATGATCTCAAGAACACACACCAGATGTAATATTCTTAAATAATATTTTGTCCAAATGTCATTACAGCAAAATGATGTTTTTGTGA
>PVKZ01004118.1:0-96942 GCA_004027375.1 Macroglossus sobrinus
TTTTTTTTTTTTTTTTTTTTTTTTTTTTTTTTTTTTTTTTTTTTTTTTTTTTTTTTTGTTAATGGCTCTGTTTTGCTTCTTGCTTTGGCTGCCAGGAAGCTTGATGTCAAATCTAAAAGTCATATTGACTAATTATTAAAAGCATTAGAATATATTTTTAACTTGATTTTATTTTATTTTTGACCTATTTTTAAAAATCTATTGTTTCATTATTTTGCAGTGAATATACACTTTTAAACAACACCTCAAATCAGGTAAAAAAAATAACAAAACAATAACTACCTAATAATGATGATGACGTCAGAGAAAAAAATTTTAGGTACTCTGAATTTTTATTTCACTTTTTGTAGAGCTAGAATTTTATTCGCTCTTAAGTTTAATTTAATTAAATAATATCAAACATTTATCGAATGCCTGTGTAATGCAAGGAACACTGGGGTTAACAGAATAAAAAAAACAAACCTTACCAAAAGATTTATAATCAAATCTAGAAAAATCATGTACAGTCACGAAGTGTTAGATAGAAGTTGAACTAGTTTTCAGGAATACACAAAGGGACATAGCACAAGGGCTGGTCATATAATAAATGAACATTGCCAAGGACTGCAAATCCCAGTTTATTGCTTTCATTTCATTCCAGTAATAAGCACCCAAATTCACACTATATTCTTCCTTTTTTTATCTCTGGTAAAATTGGAAAAATGAAGGGAGGATGTAAGTACATAGGTAATTGCTCCTTAATTGACCTCAGTTTCAGTATCTGTAAAATGAAAATAGGACCCCTAAAATTTTTTTAAGCTATAAGCTGCCTATCTCAGAAATAATGTTATCTCTTTCTGATGTAATCAATTATATTTACTCAGAAAAACAAGTTTTCACTTAATGCAAGAAAATTACAGAATAGATAAGTAGATTCTTTTAATGTCTTAGATAATTAGCTATGTTTAAAGGGATACGTTGGAAATTCATTTTATTAAGTACAAAGAACGTTAGAGATGGAAGGGGCCCTGGCATTAATCAGAACAATCCCCTCATTTTACAGATGAAGGAATAAAGGCTCAGAGGGATTGAGAAAATTGCAAAATGTCAGACTCTTACTTACAGAGCTGGTGGCTGACTGCTTCTGATGCTTATCATGTATCACTGTTCATTCACAGAAATCTAGTTTTGAGACAACTGGGTAGTAGAAACCTATTCTCTACTTGGTTCTGGGCAGACTTCATATTAAGAGCTGTTTAAGGAACAAAGGCTGTATAGATTAGAGTTCAGTTACAGACAACTGGGGCATGATATCAGATTTAAGAAGAAAGGATTTTATTACCACATATAAGGTGGCTTACAAACTAGTTCAAAAGGCTGAGAGAACAAGCTCTAGGAAGGTCTCCTAGAAGCAGCTCCAGCTACCCAACTCACCCCACCTGTGCCATGATCCAAAAGCTGACCACTACAACTTGAGACCTATATCCAGAGCTGTAATCACAGAACTATGCTGCCTGTGCCCCAGACTTGCCTCTCTTTCCTCCATTCCAAGTTCAAGTGGAACTAAAATATGGAACGCTAGCTGCAAAGGAGTCTGGATAAGGCAGGGTTCAACTTTTCAGTCTTTACAACAAAGGATGACTTTTGAGAAGGAGGTTGAAATAGATATTAAGTGAGACAATTGAGACCATCTGCCAGGAATCCAAGAGGGTGATAAATAGTAGGATTATGGGACCCAAACCACATCATATAAGGAATAATATAAGACAAGAAGTAACAAATAGATGTTATTTTTCCAGCCGGCTCTAGCTAATTGGCTGCCAAGAACATAGAACTGAGATTGATTTAAGAGATGTCCTGGGTCCATAGGATAAAGCCCAGTGACTCATTAGTGATATCTGCCAGAGGCATGGGCATGAAGCGATCAGAGTTGTATGAATGCTTCCATATTTCCAAGTCAGTTGCTACCTGGCCAGCTTAGTGGACAGATTACTCCATAATGCCTCGTGGCACTCGATATTATTGTTGCTATTGTTTAATCTTGATTGACTCCTTTGCATTATCATGATGATCATGTCTTATTGAGTAAAGCAAACTACAAATTATTTAATGATTTAATTATCCCTACACCCTGCACAGTACTTGACACACTTTAAATTAGTATCTGTTCATGTGATTTTAAAATCTCAATGATTCCATCTAAAATCTTTAATTCAGTGTCCACTTTATACAAAATACCATTATATGTCATTATATCAGGCTTAGTGAGATCCTAGTTTTTAAAGGATCTCCCTAAGCCTCCTTGAAAAAGGTACATATCTTGTCCATGTTTATAGAACCCTAAAAAGTCCATTTGGAGCAATTTAGAAGTGTATTTGTTACGAATCATGTGCTAAATTTTTTACTTTGAGCCTATCCAGTTTTTTTATGTTCTTTTCATCTCTCTATCTTGAACTTCTGTGATCAGTTGAGCTGATATTTGTTCACAAAGATAGTATTGCTCTGAAATAAGCAGATATACACCACATAGAGTAGAAATGCTTAGAGCTTTGAAATGGGGGTGTTGATTCACGATTTCTGTTCAATTTGTTTTTTAAATCCTGCACAGAAGGGCAGCCTGTTTCTTGAGAAAAAAAAGCACACAAATATATTCCATGTGACTCTGCTTACTAACCTGCATAGTCTGTTCTCAGTGAGGCAAATACTTAATCACATTTGAAGGAGAAAAAGAATATCGCTGACTAATTTTTGGTGATTGATAGTAACTCTCCTTTGATAACTCTTCATGGAGAACACCGAATTTGGGAGAACATTGGTAAAGTTAGAATGAATATGTGTGGCTATGGAATACAACGATGAATCTCATTAACATCATCAATCTATTCAGTAAAGTACAGTGTAGTTATATCTACAGTGTATTATTTATTACGTGTTATGTTAGGTCCCTGTTATGGAAGTCTCAGGTTGTGTCTGGTCATTACGGGGTCTGAGAGACAGAGACTATATAGAGGTGGAAACTGCACAAGCCAGTTTGAAGGGCCCTGAGGAGAAACACAGAAGCCCTTTGAGGGGATGGCAGAGGAAAAGACGTTAGCTCATACTTTGCTGGCTAATAAGAAAGACCATTGAGTCAAATAGACAGTGATTCAAATCCACAATAGCCTATTTAGTAACTGGGAGAAATCGCTGCTGTTTTTAGAAAAAAAAATCTTTAAAATAAATAATGACTATAATATTTAATATTATGATCTCAATCATTTCTACGAAGTTTGTCATAGATAAAGATAAAAACAGAAATTACATTTTTTTCTTATTACAAAATTTGTAAGTGCAATGAGATTATTCATTTAAAATCATTCATTTGTAGCTATTTATAAGGTGCCCACTATGTGTCGAACATCATGTCACCTGCAGGGATGTCACGGTAAGCAAAGCATACATTTATTATTGTTGCTGGAGAAAAGACATATTTGCTTTTTAATAAGTTTACTACATATTTTTCAAAAGAAGGAAAGAGAAAGAAAGAAATCTGGGGTTCTTAAAGCAAATGATTTTAGACTTTTTAGTTCCCAAATCTACTGTGCCGTCTTCAACTGTAAGCCCAGATTGTTCTCCTCCCATTTGCTTTCTTCCATCAGAAAAATGAATTTGTTAACTCAGGACAACACAGTTATGCAGACCCAACACTCAAATGAATAGAGTATATTGTTAGTCTTATCTCATATTGAAAATTTACTATCTTTAAGCACCAGTATATGATCCTATTCAAAAAAAGTGTATGAATGTGTTTGTGGGAGGAGGGGCATTAATATTTAGTCTTCTATTAGGAAGGAAACTACACATCCAGGAGCTGCTCGTTCTCATTTGAGACTTAAAAAAAAAAAAAGATCATATGCTTAATCATTTCTAGATGATCAAAAGTTTCCTTCTTCAGTGTTCATTTAGTATTAATTCTAATCACATGGGCAAGGCTTTTAGAATAATTCATCTAACACTTCTACAAAATGACTCAAATATTTAGAATTTCCCAGATCAATTGTGTAGTAGCCAGCTTCAATCACTATAACAAAAAAATACAGACCAGGAGCCTTAAACAGCAGCTGTTTATTTTCTCACAGTTCTGGAGGCTGAAGGTACAAGATCAGGGTGCCAGCATAGTCAGGCTCTGGTGAGGTGTGCCTTCCTGTCTTATAGATGGTGGCCTTCTCACTGTCCTCTGTGCATGCAAAGAGAAAGGGGACAGAACTCACTGTTGTCTCTTCTTATAAGGACACTAATTCTATCAGATCAGGGTCCCATTCTGATGACCTCAGTTATCTTTAGTTACTTCCTTCGAGATTTTATCTCTAAATACAGTCACAATGGCGGGTAGAGGGCTCCAACATATAAATTTGGGGAAGATATAGACGTTCAGTCCCTAGCAAATAGATCCCCACATTACTTTAGAATTGTATTCCAGAAAAGAGTTATGAGGCTTTTTTTTTTAAATAGAAAACAGAAAAGAAGCTGAGCGAAAACAACAGTAGAAGCAAAGCTGTGCACCCTGCATTTAATGTTATTTATTTATTTTTTCTGCAGTATCATATTGGTTTGGGCAAGTCAAGTCGGTTTTGTAGGAGTCCTGAAGCAAAAGACTATGATTGCATTAATATCTGCAAAATTTGATTCAGAAGCTATAATCTCATTGGCTTCAACATCACATGCCTCTCCACCGCTTAGAAAAGCTGGGTCTATGAGCCTACAAAGGGGGGAAAGCCTCTAATGGCATCACACTCGCCTGAACAGAGTATTGATTGCATCAACTTCGAGTTAAATTGCCACCAAAAATCTAGTTAGATCTCTCCTCAGTGGCTCGGGGATTTTGATTACAGAATGGCTGTGAGTTGAATGTTTTCCAATAGCAAAGGACATCGACGGAGATTAAAAGGAACTCAGGCTTATTCATTCTAGCCAAGAAATCTGGACAGAATGAAATATTCACAGCAAAGTTATTCACTTTCTGCTCAACATCATAACTCAAAATCAAAAGAAAAGGCAAAGAGGTCAGAAGACGTAGGAGCTGAGATGACAAGGGGTCACACCAGCTCATAGCTAGAGATCTTCCAGGTAAAGGATACGTTTCCCTGGAAATCTTCTTCCCTTGAAGAGAAAGAATCAATATTTCCTTTGGTGGCAGATACAGTTCACCTCACCCAATCAGAGAACCACAAGGGATGCCACAGTCAGCTCGCCCACAGAGTCTGTCGGGGTAGCGTGGAGCGGGGCTGGAATTACTAAACCAGTACAAGCATAATACTTTCAGTTCGGGACTTTTGAGGAGCTCCAAAAGCATTGCAACTGGGGGCTTTTTTCCAAAGGATTTTTTTCAAAGTCTGGAAAATCTCAGCCTCTTCTTTCCTTCCAAGCAATCCTTATAATCATACCTGGAGGGCTATGAGGAATAGTAGAAAAAAGGCCACATTTATATGAAGCTATGTGCTCAAAACATCACTGCCACTCAGTTTTTAAGTTATTAGTTTTTTAAATCGGTACTTTTTAATGGAAACAACTTGACCAAAAATCTGTCACATAATTTTGAGACCCAGTTAAACCAAAGTTTAATGAGAAAAAAAAAATCACTGCTACGTACCAACTGCGTGGGAAATTACTCTCCCCCACCCCTCAGATCTCTCCTCATCATGAGGAGGGCTTGAGGGGATGATACACGTAATGAGTCTCACATACTACCTACAGTGTATTCTGTAATGCCCAGAACTTCCTTCCTGTCGGTTAAGGGATCCAACAGACCAATTGACATTCAGGCAGAATATTCTATATATTACCATTCTCAGGAATATTAACATTATTAAAACAAACAAAAACACACACAATAGCCTCTGGAGAAAACAAAGCATATCATCTCCAATGATGGAATTTCAAACAATGGTGATGCTGATACAGTTGAGAAGGAGATAAAGATTTTTTTTCTGATTCCTCTTAAATAAAGTGTGCCCACTTCTCCTTGGGGGATCCCAGATCCAGCTCCCAAAGAGCTGCAACCTGGACTGTGTGTTTAGGCAAAGGTGCATCAGGCAGAAAGGCTGTTTTCCCATAAGCTGTAATTCCTTTCCTTGAAGATTCTACAGTCAGGTGGGGTGGTGGATGACAGGCCCCCCTCTCCACAACAGAAGAGCCAGCTGGAGCTAGCGTGGAGGAGAATGACAGAGGAGAGAGCTAAGCACGGGGCCCTGCCAAGTCCAGCCTGTTATCTGACCTGGGGAAACACGAGCTTAATTAATTGAAAAGTAAAGGTTATTGTCAAAACGAACTACAAAAGCAAGACCTTAGTCAATACTTATTGAATTTTGCTTTCCTGGGCTTTTCAGCCTTCCAATATTACATTGAATCAAACTCACTTTCACTTATGACCTGTTTCTGGGACAGTTAAGATTTAACTAGTAACTTGGCAATACTGAGGATAAATAAGGGCCGATTTATCGGAGCAAGAAAATGAACTGTCATTTCTGGAATTCTGGCATTGCCCCAGAAACGAGTTATTTTTCTTCTTCATTTTTATGTCTGTTCTTCTTTAACACATGCCTGCATGGCACTTACTATATTGTCTCATTTGATCCTCACGACAACCCCAGAAAATAGAAAAAGCAAGAGTTTATCATTCCATTTTCCCAGATGTGTAAACTGAGGCTCAGAGAGATTGAAAAAGACAATTCTATTAAACAGCACTGGAGTTGAAAGTGGAATCCCACCAGGCTGAGTCTCTTAAGATCCAATCCAGGGACTGCACAGAGGGATTTGATTAAAAAAAAAAAAATTACATTAAGAAATGCTGTAGGCAATTGGCCCAGTATCTGGTACACAGTAAGTGTTTGGTACGAACTAGCCATTATCCACTGCCCTTTGGTTGATTAGCACTGTGATTATTTCTCCTCATCCCAGAGGGAATGACAATAAAGTTAAAAGATAGACTTGCCTTTCAAATTGCTCTGTATTGCGGTTATTTTTTATTATCAGCAATAACCATTTCTTAAGTGTCTATTGTGTGTAGAGCAGGAGGATGAAATGATAGAGGATCAGCTCAAGCCCTCAAGGCTACTCTCTAGTGGGAGGGGCCACCAGTGAGGACCTAACGCCCAGGAGTAGCACAGTTCTCAGCATCACTTGTGGAGAGTGTTAAAAATAGACACAGGCAGGCCCACATCTAAAGATTCTTATTCAATACAGCTGGATGGAACCCTAGTTTTCCACGGAGGACGTTTCCATAGTAAAACTGACCAAAGTTGCTCTTGGCAGTGGGGGACCATTGCTAACTTTTGATTAGGTATCCGATACTAATGCACAGAGATAGACTGAACTTAATAAGGTTAGCCAACTATTTGGGTTCCCAGGAACACAGTAGCGGACACAGGGTAAGTCTTTACCCATCTGAAAGGAAAAGGGATGAAAGGTAGAAAGAAAAGTGAGGAAAGACTCTGCGATTCCCCACTTTGTCCATTAACCTGTGCGGCTGCGCTGAGGTTTTAAGGCCGTAATTTTTCCTCTAAGGTAGATCGCTAGCTGGACTGGCAGTGACATTCTGAGAGAGCG
This sequence comes from Macroglossus sobrinus, assembly GCA_004027375.1. Taxonomy (NCBI): domain Eukaryota; kingdom Metazoa; phylum Chordata; class Mammalia; order Chiroptera; family Pteropodidae; genus Macroglossus; species Macroglossus sobrinus. Next base: position 7,564 of record PVKZ01004118.1, read on the forward strand.
CTAGGAGTGAGATCCACAATCTTGACCATGGTGACCCAAAAGGCCCGTACGGACTTAGATCATCCCTTTCTACCTCTCCTCCTCCCTCCTTTGCTCACGACCCTTCTGTCTGTCCCTCAAAACGGCCAGGCTCATTTTTCGCCTTGGAGCATTAGCATAGCCTAGGATGCCCTTTCTTCTTGTCTGCACATGGCCTCTTATCCTTGGGGTCGCAGTTGAATTTTTATCTCAGAAATGCCACCATCATCATCTACTCATAAATACAACCCCAGTCACTGTGTCCCTCAAAGCCCTTTTTATGACTTCACTTTGTCTTTGTCATCAGTTCCTTTTCCACGTGTCTCCCTCTCCACCAGCCCTACTGGACCACCAGGCATTTAAAGGTGGGATTCTCACTGGCCTTGCTCATGGCTATGTCCACAATACCTACAACAGTGTCTGCCGTATAGAAATTGCTCAATAAATATTTGTTTAATGAATGGATGGATGCTATTAACAGGACCCTCTTTCCCACTTCCCCAATCATTTTTTTTTAATTTTCCTATCTCTCTAAGCCACACTTGATTGGGATGGCTATAAGAAATTTGAGGGAAACAAACAAGCAAACAAAAAACAAATGAACAAACAAAAAACAGCTTCCCACCTCTCTCACCTGTTATCCATCCACCTAGGCTTGTGACCCCAAATCTAACATCACCTTACATAAAGCCCCAGGATCTCGGGAAGCCTTGACTCTGGCAGTGAAAACATGTCAGGGGGTCCCAGAGGGCCCATCCATTTTAAGAGCTCTTCCGAGATTTAGAGGAGAAAGAAGTCTTTTTTTGGCAACTAGTCTGAGAATTAGGTTACACTCTAAACAAAGTAGGTCAGAATGTGTCATATATGGCCCAGTTCCTCACCTCGAACTCATGTACGTGGGCGAGCATGCACACACACACACACACACACACACACACACTTTGAGAGTTCAAGTTAGTTTGGTTTGGCGTATGGCACACACATTTGTGTGCATAAGGTCTTGATGTTAATAAAGCGCTTTCACAGATATTATCACATTTTATACCAAGAAGGAATCAAAGCATTTGTGAGCACCCCCAGTTTACTGATGTGGAAATGAAGGCCCAGAGAAGCTTGTGATGCTGCCCAGGTTTACACTGATGAAGCAGAATCCTGGCATCTAAAGTGGATCTTGATATGGGATGTTCTGGAGAGTTACTGGACTGAGGCTCAGTTTCTCTCCCTGGAAAATGAAGGCATTGGATGCTCTCCAAGGCAGTACTTCTGAAACGTCAATGTGTCAACAGATCCCCTGGGGTGGGTTCTTGACAAACTGCAGTCCTGAATCAGCAGGTTTGGATCAAGCTTGCTAATCTGTATTTCAAAGGTTATTAACAGCTCTCAGTGATGTCCAAGTTACTGGTTCATGGACCACATTTCAAAGAGTGAGGCATTAGAGCAAAGTGGACATGATGGGTCAAGCTCCCCTGAGATCCACAGGTGCATGGTAGAATCAGAGAAGCATTGCTCTGATGAACTATAGTTCTGAGGTCAATATTCTCCTCCCAGATGCATCCCTGTTTGAGCTGTGACTTATTTGGGAAGTCACTTAGTCTGATCTTAAGCTGGTTCATGGAGATGTAACTATACCTGAAAGAGGCAATAATTTATAATGTAAGTTTAGCAAGGAAAAGGGTATTAGGCAAACAAAAACTTTAAAAACACAAATCTGAATTCCCCCCAAAATAGGTGACATTTTTATGTGAGTAAGTGACTAAATATTGTCCCTACATCTTCCTGATTTATTTTCTCTTGGGATGAATTCAGAGGAAGGATTATCTGGAAGTAGATGAGTAGCAGGAGGCTTAGACAGGCTCCAGGCTTCCCTGGAGCCTTGCAAAGCCTAGTGAAAATGCTAGGCTAATCCAAGCTTTCTTTGTCTCTGTCAGGATAAGTGCAGAGCATTGTCACAGCGGGCAAGCCTCTGTGAATGTGAATTGGGAACAAAATGTCTGGGCTGATAAAGAGAACATTAATCATTATATTTTAGTTTTTTTCATCATCTAGCGAAGAATTTTCCATTATGCCTTGTCAGGATCTGAATCTTCAGTTATTGACAGATCTATAGTCCCCTCTGATTGTCCACCAGTCACAGTGAGTGAAATAGATAGGGCGCATCAGTCCTCAATCTACAGGAATGCAACCACAGTCCTATTCAAGGTGTGTCTGTTGTCCCCTGTGAGACCATAGCCTGGATAAGAGTCATGCTCAGCACAGACATGGAACTGCTTCTCTAGGTTATACGGGTGGCCAGGGAGCCCCTTGCAGGGCCACTGCAGCTGAGAATGGTGGGGAGTGTTAGATGTAGGGGTGGGTTGAAGGCCACGGTGAGCCTCTGTACGCACTAGAATGGAACTGGGTGCTGTACTTAATTTTCACACATTTAATCATAACCCCTCAATGAGTTTGGTATCATTATTCCCATTTTATAGAACAGGGAGGAAACTTAGTCTCAGAAGAAGCATCTGGCCAAGGCATCTTATGATTACTTTGATTCAGCTTGCTAATTGATTCCTTATTCTAGCTATCAGAATCGACATTTCCATCCTTCTTTCTGACGTCTGTACTCTTTTTAACACTCCCAAGAGTATGTGCCTTGCGTATTTGATCCTAGACTGGTTCTAATGAAAATAGCCAATAATTTGACAGAACTGAGGACAGAGTGCCTCACTGAGCTTGTACAAGATCTGCATGCCAAGCCCTTATTACAAAGGTGATTCTGTTTCTTACGTAGTCACGTCACCATCCCTCTCTAGTCCTGCAGCGTCATGTGGTGAGGGAAACACAGGCTGTTAAATCAGAGACAACTGCTGTCAAACACCAGCTTTGCAGCTTATTACTTGTATGGTCGTTATCCATTTATTTTCCCTCTCTGAGCTCAGTTTGCTCCTCCATAAAAAGGGGTTAATAACCACACTTGGGACCTTTAGGAGATTAAACGTAAAGTGCATGGAATAGTCCGTGACCCATAATGAGCGTTCAGCAGCATACCAAGAATTTAACAAAAAGCTGCCGTACGCGACAAATAAGCATATAGTAAATTGCAGAGCAGGGATTGGGACCTCAGCTCTTAATCTTTAAAATATCGCCTCTGCCACAAAAGGTAGCTTTAGCTATTAATAGAAGCTTAACATCCAGGAGAAGAGGCTATGGCATTATAGGGCAGCACTGGTGGGCATGCACACTGCTGCTGAGAGCATTTGTAGCTGAGACTTCACAGACCAACATCTTGGCAGCCTCTTCTAAAGAGCAGAGATCACTCTCACATACTACAGTTCTCATCAATTATTTACTCCGTTCTATGTTAAAGGAAATAGAATAAATGTCAGCATAAAATGACTGAATAATGATAAGTTGCATCCAAAAAATAAATGCAATTTATATATTTATACATTCTCTATCTGTACTTTGGGACTTTATTACTTTTATAAGTGCATTTCTTAATCAAGCACATCGATCCTGTTTCATGGTTGAAATTAACAGCCTTGGGCAAAATACTTAAGCTCCTTAGAGAGAACAAAACAGCAGGAGTTAGCTTTTATTATGGGCCCACTGTCTCTTTGAACAAGTTACTTAACTCTCCCTAGCCTCAGTTGTTTGTTTGTTTGTTTGTTTAAATCTAGCACTGTGGACAATAATGGCCCCACCTCATAGAGGTATGGTAGAGACTAAAGGAGATAATACACAGAACACATCTGGTGATTAGTGTGGGCTCAAGCAGGTGAGCATTGCAGGTACTGCTTTAGGAATCCTCCAGGATGCAATATTGCATAGCCTTTGGGTTGGGAACTGGATTATTAAGAGTTCACTAGCTGAGAGATCCTAGATAAGTTCCTTCAGTTTCAGGAATGCCAATTACTTTATCAAGGATGGAGGTAGTTCGGCTTGTCTTACAGGAAGCTTAGGACAGGGAAATGAGATGACACTTATCATGTGGCTTGCCCTGTGACCAGAACATAATTCTTAACTCTCTCCCCATTCACCCACCTACTGCAGTGGTGGCCAACTGCAGCAAGGAGAGGCAAGACAAGGAGCCACGTAAAATGTCCCCGCCTCTGCCTGAAAGTCTTTTGCCAAGATATCCACAAGTGAGGTCTCTCCTTAAACGTCACCTCTTCAGGGACACTTTGACCACTTCCTTATTATGATAGTAAGTGGCGAGAAAAATGGCGATCTCTAAACCCTACTTTCTTCATAGCACTTATTACTACAGGATATCACATTCTGTTATGATCTCCCTATTGTAAGTCTTTCCCCACTGAGTGTGATCTTCACGTGGCCTAGAGCCTTACCAATTTTTTCATTGTCATTCCATGGTATTAAAGTAGTACCTGGGCCCTCTGTACATACATTTTTTTGATGTTGTTTTCAAATCTGCCCGGAATCCCATCTGCAAAAAACAAAGTAACTCTAGGCCTATGTCACTATAGAAATGGTCCGGTGCGAATGTTTCAAATGAAGGATAAAAGTTCACTACAATATTTTTCTCATATTTTTATAGACTGGACAAATAATAAAAGGTTCTTACCTTTGTCTCTGGAACATTTGTTTGTTCCTGCTTTATCAGTGAGCTCTGTTTCAAAACTAATAACGATGACATTTTAAATATAAGAATACCTAACATCCTTTAAAAGAGATAACCTTTTCATGTGACATTTTATTGGATGTCTAATTAGCAATAACATTTTGTTGTTTGCCATCTTAAATATAGTAGGTTCATAAGCCTCAGAAAAACTAACCTGCTTTTATCATCAATATTCATAATGACTGAATTTCTTTCAAAGTTTTTTTCTTTTGTTCGTTCTCCATTCTTTTGACACCAGAATGTTCCATTTGCAACTTTCTGTCTGTACTAGACTTTCCATTGAGAATCTCTTTTTTATAATCTCTTTTGCTTCAAAGTAGTTTTACTTTATTTATTTATTTATTTATTTATTTATTTATTTATTTATTTATTTGCCAATTAGGAAAAGTTCATTCAATTTGTATGAACAGACAAGAGCAGAACTTGGGCAACTGGTCAAGCAAAGCAGAAACAAGTTTCTTATCAATACAGAAAAAAAACAATTTTTATATCATATATACTTTTATTTTATTTTATGGAGGATCTGTGAGAAACCCTATTTTCATTATATATGTTAATATGAATTAGAGATTATGCAAATAGTTAAAATAGTCAAACATGTACTTAATTCTTATAGATTTTTGTATCTTGTCTTTGCATACCAACTCTAAATAGAGAAAGGGGAAACAGAATTATTAGGTAAAATGTTTCATAGGCATTAACTCATGTAATTGCATGATGATCTGATAGGATAGCGCTATTATTCCTATTTTAAAAGAATATGAATTGAGGCCCAGAGCATTTGACAGACTTGTTCAATATCACATAGTCATTAAATGGTGGGTAGTGGAATCAGCATGTCCATTTCTAAGCTCATGTTCTCTCCACAATCCTGTCCTGCCTTCCTATACCAGGGATTCCGTCAACGTCTGTATTCTTTCCAATGATTAGTCTTTAGTGTTAGTATAACAACATGGATAAAGTAGGCTAGAGACTGGTTAAAGAAATAATAATGAGAATAATTCTCTGAATGAAAACTTGTGACCTGGATATAAAATTCTTGGTTGAAAAGGTGTCTCAATTAAGTGATAATTTAAAAATATATATTTTCTAAGAAATTTTATTTTCCTAAGAAATGAACAAAAATATGGATATCCTTTATAAAAAATGACTACATAAGAAATTTATTTTGTAAGTTTTAGATCCCAGATGCTTAGAAATAATGGTCTGAAGAAAGTATTTACACCATTAATTTTATCTATCTTTGAATATGAAAACCACATCTTCTCCCTGTTTTACATGGCAAAAAATAAAATTTTAAGTGAACCACTTCCTCAATTGATTAAATTTTTAAATGTCTGTTTCATGGCTGGTACCTTGCAAGATGCTGGGAGCATCTAGATGAATGAAATATACCCACTTTTCTTAAGAGCTCTTAGGCTTTTAGGAGACCATTATAAGAACAGATAAATACAAAATAGTTCAGCGATAACTATAATAATTGGTCATTGTAAAACTACTAAGATATGATGTCTCATTCAGCCTAGGAGATAGACTAGGAGGCTTCTTATAGGAGATGCTAACTGAGCTCTGTTTTAATGGGAAAAAAATGAAAAAAAGATGATTGAAAGTAGAAATAGAAGTGTTTTTTAGATGTAGACAAACGAACACTGTAAAACAAGAGGCACGTCATTGTGAAATAGTTCATAGAGGCAGATTTCTACATAAAGTACAAGACTGGCAGTTGTAAGAAATAAGTCTAGACGTGGAATGACACAGTCACTCTTGACTCTTCGTGGAAGGTTGCTTAGGTGTTTCTATATGAAGAGAATAAAGCTAGAGGTAGGGAGGTAAGTTAGGATACTATAGCAGTTCAAACATTGATAATAATGAGAACCAGAGCATTAGTCATTGGATGGGACATAAAGAGCAAATGGAAAGAATATGCAACAGAGTTTATAAGTATTTCAGAGCTAAAATTAGTAGCATTTTGTGATTAGATGAAAGCAAATTTGAGGATGGTCAAAAATGACTCTAGATTTTCAGTACAGGTGGCTGGTTGAGAGAGTGGTACATTCAATTCAGATAATAAGAAAAGATGTGTATGCTGTTCAGTATTTTATTAATATCTAGCACTGAGGGAAGCTTGGGAAATCTAGGAGGAGCTGCTTCAGGCTCTTAGATGAGCAAGTTTTAGCATAGAGATAGCAAATGAGGAAGTGTTGATGTAAAAAATGTCGAAACCAAACCTGTAGAAAATTTTTATAAAAGTTTATTTGAACCAAAATTGATGACAGTTGCTAGGAATCAAGCTCTCAAATGCTCCAAAGAATAGGGTTTGCAGTTTCTTTTATCATTTGAGATTAAGGAAGAAATGTTAAAAGGTGGGAGAAAGCAAAGTGGAGTTTGGACTATAGTATTATTAAGATTATGTGCTCTCTTGAGAGTGGTCACACCTTCCAGGGCTATAACTTCTGGCATTTCAAAGATGTATCAACCTAGATGTGCAAAAATACTGGGCATGGCTGACTTTAAAACCTTTCACTAAAGAAGTTATAGGCTTGAATCATGACTATCCACTGTGACCCTCCCAGTTAGGAGTTTATGATTTATTACAGCACCCATTTTTTAATCCACAAAAACAATCACTCCCAGAAATGTATAGAGTGAGGTCAAGGATGATGTAACACATTAAAACAATATTTAAGAGTGAGAAAGAGTAATAAGAAATGATGACAGATTTAGTGAGATATCAGGAAACCGTAGAGATTCTAGAATTTCCAGTGTCAAATGCAACAGAAAAGTTTGATAAATTATCTCAAAATCATTTATTAATTTTGAAGATTAGGGGATAGTAAATGAGTGTGTCAATAATCATTTTGCTAGAGAGGTAAGGGATGAACTCATTTCTCTAGCTGGTTAAATAGTGAATGGGCAACAAAAAATTGGAGAAACAAGTATAAAATAATATTTTAACAAATATCCACATGAGAATTATAAGAAAGAGGTAGAGGGTTAGCTTCAAGAGCAGGGATCATCAGAGACATGGTATTTTTTCTTTGTTTGGGCCTGGACTAAACCAAGTGTCAATAAAAATAGTCAATAAAAAGAATGCTCCACAAAATTGAAGAATAAGGAAGGTGGATTTTGTTTCTTTGTTTTGTTTTGTTTTGTTTTGTTTCTATGATGAGATATGAATCCCAGAAATCTCAATGAAAAAGGTTGGATGGGGAGGCAAGTTGGAAGAACTGATAAAACTGTAAGAAGTTCAGACATTTAAAAGTGGTTGTATCGTAAAACAAAGGGAAGGACTAGTTTTACACTTTGCAATCAGGACAGCAGGGAGCAAAGATATAGTTGGAAGTATCTGCTCTTAAACAGCGTAACTTAAAGCCTGATCATACTGATGTCTCAGCTGATCAAGGACACTACTCATCATGGAACAGTGGCAAAGACTGATAAAACCGAAAAAGTGTCCATAGTGACCTTGGTTACTGAGTGGTGACAAACACAGCGGTAAGGACATTGGCCGGATTGGATTGGCTTCATGAAATACGACTAATCTCTGAGCTGGTTAATAACAAAAGTAAACATGTGAGCTTTCATTGTCTCTTCCTTCTGCTATTTCTCCTGATTCAAGTGCAACTTTTAATTGGGCCGTGAACTTGTACTGAAAAATGCACAAGTAAAACCTTTTGTATGGATAAAAACCTAAAGAAGCTTCAGGGTAAGCACATCAAAAGCCCCATTTAACATTCAAGGTGACATTTGCATGAGCTCTGTCTCTTTGGAACTTAAAGATGTGTATTTATGAGACAGCCTCTTTATGCTTGGTTGGCTGTTTCTTTTATTATACTTTAAAATTGAAAACAACTAAACAAGAGACAGTTACCTGTTCTAGCTTTTTAAATATTTTCCTGTGGCATCTTTGAGAAAAAAAAAAAGAATTCTTTATCTTAAAAAATATTATGGTTAAGACTGCGAACTGAAGAAAAATTAAACCCAAGGCCTGACTCTATTAATTTGCATAAGTAATTGTGGCCTAATTATTTGTCTGCAAAATACCCTGGATAGGTTGAAAACTAGGCTGAAATCAGGAAGTCTCGCTGTGTGAGCAGCAGTTGCCTCAACCAAGATAGGTCCTAACTTTTAATCCAAGTCTTGGGCATGTAAAATCTTTCTAAAGTATTAAAAATAGAAAAGGCTTTGGTACTTGCCCCTTTTGAACTGAAAATCAATTCCGAATGATAAAATGAAGGCAAGACAGTTAAATGGCATTCTGATTTTCCTATGAAAGTTTTTCAATTTCAAATATTAAATTCTTTCAAAAAACTCTTTGGGGTCACCTTTGCTGGTGCCCTAACCACATGCTCATGAGATGATCCAGCACTTAGTAAAAATCTTTTGCACCAAGTTAGCCCTTGCCCACAGAAGCCTCTCCCCTACCCTTTTCTTAAAAGTAGCAAAGCTGTGATGGAGAGTAGAACAGACATTAAAAATTACATCTTTTTTTTTTAGCCAACACATTAATCCACTGGTATGCCTGCGCTAGATAGGGCTTCGGTCCCAGAATAGCCACAGGGAAGCTTCATCTGCATAACTATTATCAAATTTGTGATCTATACTCTGTCTTAATAACTGTTGTTTTATTATTACCCTTTTTTTGGGTACCAGCATTGTGCTAAATACTTTTTTAACTATTTAACTTTGTATTGGATGGGAAGTGGGGAAGGACTGAAAATATATAAGAAACACACCTTTTTCCTCTGATTACTTATGGACTAGTTCAGGATAAAGATTTGCAAATGATATGGGAGAATAAAGAGGTATGTAGATATAGGTGGGATATGAGCAATATTGTATGCAGTCTAAGTATAGATAGTCTGTACCTCTATCTTGTAGAATGGAACATTGGGATTTTTGTCCATACCTATTAGAGCTCTGAGAAGGAGTAACTATTAAATAAATATTTGTTGAAGGAGTTAAAATTATTACTGATTTATAGAGCTATAGATATAGGTATACACACAGAAACATATAAATATACATATAGATACAGGTAAGTACATATATTAATGTCTTTATGATATGATTTAAAATAATAAATCTATAGCTATATTCCCTATGCTGTACTTTACATCCCTGTGACTATCTTATAATATTGTAATAATTAAGTATATTGCCAGGTTGGATACTAAACTAATCAAGGGAATCATTTCATAAATTATATAAATGTCTAACAACTATGCTATATACCTGAAACTAATATAAAATAATATTGAATGTCAACTGTGATTGGAAAATTAAAAAAATTTGAAAATAAAAATAACCAATTACCTTTTAAAAAGTAAAATAAATTTGTGTAATCTCAGAATCTTAACACATAAACGATCTTGGAGGAATGATTGTTAAATGAATGAACGATTGGAAGAGCCTACTTCAGGCTTATTCCTATGCTGTGCTCGTATTAGGGAATCCGACCCAAGTCTAAGCGGGTAAATATCTGTCTGGATGGAAAGAGTGGTTTTTCAGTAAATGCTGTTACAAGTTCAGGACTAACTCTCGTGGGCAGAATCTTTCCCTTCAGCACCTTCTGTCAGAAGATTATACGATGTGGTAATTCTTGTCATCATTATTGTCACTACTTAAAGAACTCCTAGGTGCCAGTGTCTGAACTAGATATTTTTTTCAAGTTAAGTGAACCCTTAAGATGACAGTTCTATGAGGTGAAAATTATTAACCTCAATTAATAGGCAAGACAATTTCTTTTATGATCAAGAGTTTTTTGTTTATGATCAAGGACTTACAGGCAAGAAATGTAAGTTCTTATCTTCCAGTTTTCTAATTTATAATATGGCAATTATAACATCTATCTTGTTAGAGGTCTTACGTAAATTAAAAATTCCATGTACTAAGTAGACACATACAAGTAAACACTGTCAGATACGTCGTTGATGCTCATTAAGAGGTGGTGGTGATGGTGGTAGCCAGGACTGACTAGCAAGGGACTGCTAAGATGAGCACATCTGGTTTGCCAAAAGCTTGGATAGATGTGGTAGCAGAAAAATTGGAAATATTGGTTAATATGAGATGAAAAATGTCTTTGGACACTGCAGAAAGTGTTTTTGAATGATGAAAACTTTTTTAGGAGCACCCATGAAGAAAAACTCCATGGAATTTCTACTTACTTGGAAGAGAGACCATAGGTGATCTTAAATATGGGAAAGCTATAGAAGGGTATTATGCAAGGTGGAGTGGCATCATCAGATTGTTCTTGTTGACATTCCCTCTAAGGTGGGGTAAGGAATGGAAGTGGGAAACTTAAACAGAAATAAAGCAGCCTAAATAAATGCAGTAGAATTAGGGATACAGATATCTTGATAGATTTGTAGGAAATAGGATTGACAGGATTTATGGAGGTAGACTGAGTGGGACTAAGTGTCTAGCGTGATTCCTAATTTTCTAGCTGAGGAACAGGGTAAATACTTAAAGGGGTTGGAAGCTGGATTGAAGAGACCAACTATTATGATAACTTCCACTTTGGATATGTAACACTCAAGACCATCTGATAAACAATCTATTTTTATTTGTATTGTATATTTCTTTCTTCTCATTAGAAATATTGTATATTTCTATATTGTATATTGTATATTTCTTCTCATTAGAATAGAAGCCCCATGATGGCAGAGGTTTTTAACTTTTTTAATCCACTCATATCATCAATGCTTATATAAGTGTGGATTAAAGAGAGATACAAACCACTGACATAACTCCAGGAATGTGAAATTCAAATTTAAGGGCAATAAAAATAAAAGGAGCCCCAAGGGCAGATTGGAAAGAATAGCCAAAAATTTGTAAAGAGGAAAATAAATCAAGAGAGGGAAAAAAAAAATAAGGAAGGAATAGCTTCTAGTAGCACATGATGCACAATGATGTAGTAAATTGAGAAGAGATATGGGATGTCTCAATGAACTTTAGGAGAGAAATTAAGGTGTGTGTTGGCCTGAACTTCTGATACTAGTTGGCAGCAGTTTGGGGAATACATTATTTTACTTTTTAAAATATATAAGGCCTAAATATGTGTGTATGTGAGGCATGGAAGAGGGCGGGTAGGAGCAAAAGGACAAGAAAGAGCAGAGAAAGAGAAAAACAAGTAGATCTGTCTTGTGAACTCCATCCAGTTCCACTTTTAATTTCAACTCCAGTTCCTCTTTCAATTTCAACTCCAGTTAAGCTTTCAATTTCAATTACATTTACATCATAACTTCTAAGATTTGCTTTCTCACGTTTTCAGCATTTATACAGGAAGTAGCTTTTTGTGTCAACAGTTATATAGGAAGTATCTTTTTCTATACTTATTTCAAGCAAGTGCATGTTTGATTCTTTAGATGACAGTCAACTTTATCAAATGATTTTCTACTTCAATGCATACGTACAGATAAAGGGATAGAAATGTGTCCCATTGATTGGAGAGAATCCATAGTTAGGGATTCTCCTAGAGCTGAGGAGTTTCCTGGCGCACAAGGTTTTTTTGACTGAGTGCTAAGATTTTGAGAGACCCTGGACAAACCAGAACTGATGGCCACCCTACCTATGAATATTGTTAAGTAATTTTAATTTAGAGCTGGATAAGCTTATTTCTGTTTTTTGTTTGTTTGTTTGTTTGCTTGCTTGTTTTGTCTTTTTACCTAGATATAGTATCTACAGTTATGGAGAAAGGAAATTGGAAAATTGAAATCAATATACTTCTAACCTAAAGCAATAGTTGTTTGGGTTAACATTTGAATGTTTAATAAAGTTTGGTCTGCCAAATTTTACCTTGTGATTATTAAAATATCATGAATTGTGGATAATTATGAATTAAACTATGATATATTTGAATCCATATAATAATCCAACTGCCATATCATCCTTTTGAAAAAACCTTTATAAATATAACAGTCACGTGCCCCTTCTACAAATTTTCATAGCATCCTTATTAATTTAGAACACTGTACTACTTATCAGGTTGTATTAGAAATACCCATTTGCTTATATTTATTTTCCACTGGAGCATGATACCTGATAGAGAACTATGATCTATACTTACTAGGCATTTAGTAAATACTGGTAGAATTAGATAGGTTTCTACTCTGTTGTAAAGAATAGTTTCAAACTTGGAAGGTATACTTAAGCTGTGATGATTTCTCTTAATTCCAGTGATGCAGATACATGAATTTTAAAAGCAAAGCTTATATTTTGCTATATTAATTAAAAATTTAATGACCTGGAAATTTTTTCTGATTTATTTATATTAATTTATTCCAAAGAAAAAAATTTATTTGTGTGAAAATCTTTTTAAAAAGCTGAAAATTAAATCTTCACTTCAGCATGTATTAATGAGTCAGCTTTGACTAAAAAAGAATAAAATATGATAAAATTGGAACTATCTTAGAACATTCATAGTTTTGAAGCATAAGCTAATGTAATCTATAGCTTTTACATAGTTTTAAAAGTGATACCAAAATGCTATATATTAGAACATACACTAAAAAAAATGCATTTTTTTAACAAATTTTATCACTCTTATTATTCTTCTGTGTCCATTACACACACAGGCATACATACACATACAGTTCTTGATTTTTGTTCTAATATTTCTTCCTATCGTTTCTTTAGAACTGAATAAGTTAGTCCCCTAGAAATAAATCATGTCTTCAGTTACTAACAAGCCTTAGAAACAATGGACATGTTAATGTAACACTGCTTATATAAACAGTAGTTTAAAAATTGTTTTCTATCTTTAAAAATACCCCTTTAAATTTATAGATGAACATGGCATTTTCTATGGCACTGAAATTGCTCAGATGTAGACAACTAAAATGGTAGTAAGACATTATGACTAAATCCCACACATTTTAGTTTAAACTGTAATAAATACTAAAAACAATCAGCTAGAATTCAGTCTCAAATCCTCCTCCAGAAATCAAAATGCTAGCAAGAAAGAAATATTTTTGCCTTCACCCTTTTTCTCTTTCGTAAAACTACTCTACGAAGAGATTAACACTGAATCAAGGAAAAGCCTTTTAAATCTAATTAACTGTTATCATATTTCAAAGAACAACAAATAAAAACATTATGGTCCTCAAAATATTTTAAGATACGGGTAAATATCCTTAAGTTTTAAATAATGTGGTCTCACCAGTTACAGGCACCATTATAGCTGCAAAGAAAACAGCAATTTAAATATTTTATTCCCACATACTTTCTCCTCTTTTGCTCACTAAATAACCACTCACTTTCTTGGATAAAGGCCATCTAGTCATGGTCCCAAAATAAAACCAGCAAGAATATCTTTAAAAATACAATAAATTTGTATTTTGATACTAATGGTTGATTTTATAATTTGCTTTGTTTAGAGAGGTATAAACATTTATTTTTTACTTTGCAATTATCCTCAGTGTCCAAAAGCTAAATTATTTGAACAGGAGAAACTGAGATAAAAGCACAAATGCTATAAGGAAACAAGAATCCAAGAGAAGCCTTGCTAAGTTCAGTGATTTCCAGAAACTGCAGTATGTTTAGAGTGATTCATGTAGAAACTTCACTGTGAAAAGTTCAAATGCCCCACAACTCTGCCTTACTTTACGAAATCTCAAAACACTGAACTCTGACTTATAGGATGAATGATTTAAGAAGCGAACTTCATAAATCAATTTCTCACATTGCCAAAGGGCTCTGCACACACATAAGCTCTAACACACATAAAACACAGAAACACATTATACGAAGTTCTTTTCAAGAATGCAACTAAAGTTGTCTTGAAATGTACAACGGATTTAAATCACTCTGTTCATGCTGTGACGAATATTCTGATGAGCAAAAAAAATCAAAAGACAAGCAGATTTTATAATTAATTCATACATTGTCCAAGCTTTTGTCTCCTTCTGCCCAGAAGAGGGGAGGGGAGATGGAGCCCCACTGTATCCTGCTTTACTCTCTTCACCTCTCACCTCTCAAGCTTCCCTTTAGTCAAGCATTGCAAAGACCTGCAGAGGCCAGGCATCTCTCTCAACTAAATAAATACCCTTATTTAGGCATTGTGTAGGAAACAGCTAACATACAGGCCCTAGACTATGATCCATAGAAATGCCTGCCTGCACGGTTGACGCATGTCTGGCATCTGAGAACTTGGATTTTGGGAGAATTCACATTATTCCCTAACTGATTAGAGTGGCTCATTGTTCCTAACTTGTTTGTACTCACTCACTCTCTCTCTCTCTCTCCCCACCCCCGTACACACACACACACACACACACACACACACACACACATATATACACACACATATATTTATGTATACACACACACACATACACACTATAAAATTTATAGCGAACATCTGATTTCCTTGTAAGAGTCTGAAATTTTGGTACATCCTAGGCAGAGAGTGTCTCTGTGACCTGCCCCCAGTAGAAGACTTGGGCACTGTGTTTTTATTGAGCTTTTCAGTTAGACAACAATTCAATATGTTGTCACACTTATTGCTGGGGGATTTACATGTGTCCCACATGACTCCAGTGGGAGAGGTTTCTTGGAGGCTTACACCTGGTTTCCTGTGGACTTTGCTCATTGTGCTTTTTTTCCTTTGTTGGTTTTATTTTGTATGCTTTTGCGGTAATAAATTGTAGCCATGGAGTCAACTATGTGTTGGGTCCTGTGTGCTGTCCTAGTGAGTCACCAAACCTGTTGAGATTCTTTGGAACTCTCAACATAGGCTTCTGTGATATACAATATGATATCTAGCATGTAATGAATTAGTGTTTCTCCTGCGCATTTAGTATGCTACTAGCTCCAGTCTATTCTAGGAAGAGCTGAGAAAGCAGCCACTCATTTTGGGGGTTCTGTGGTTCTGGTGAAGAACCCTAGTAGAGAAAGGCTCAAAGTGCTACAAGTCCCCAAGTTGTCCTTAGGTCCTCCAATAGATAAAGCTTTCAGAATATACACAGCTTTCCTCGAAAAAAAATTTCATACATACACACAAGAGGTAGAAAAGATATACTGAATGACCGCTCCTGGCCAATATTGTCATAGGCTATGAACATTTATTTTAAAGCATGATAGATGTGAATACCTATAGACCGAATCCGCACAATAATTCTGAGAAGCAGATATCACTGACCCAACTAAAAGGTAAAGAAACAGACTTAAAGCTTTTATCATCTATTCTCTCACACTAAACTATGCGCTACTAGAAAATAACTTTTTTTCCTGTTCTCATATATGTTCAATGTCTTGAGTAGCCTCTGCTGTATAGTTGAATAAATGAATGAATGCATTAATTAAAAAGTTAATTTTGCAATTTCTACAAGATGGTAAGTTGTGGAGCTGGGCCCCAAACTCATGTTTCTCTAAGTCAAAATCAATACTTTCCTTACTCTAATACTTTCTTTACTGCTAAAGATACACATATATATTTACTAATGTTGAAACTGAAAGGCTTAGAAACCAGCTCAAGGTCATTAATTTATTCATTCCTCTGACAATTATTTTGACCTACTATATGCCAGGATTATGCTAGGCCATGAGATACAGTTTAAAAACAAAAAGAAAAAAATGTCTGATTTTGTAATATATTAAAATAACCTAAATTTAAAATATATAAGGGACAATGGAACTGGAGGATTCTCTGACTATATAATCATGTAACTAATATTTAAAATAAATTACAGGTCCCATCCCCAAGTTGTCTGACTCAAAGTTTGTATTCAGATTCTTGGTACAACCATTCATAGGATTTACCAATCTGAGGTGCTTCTGGTATTGAAAACGGTATGCAGGTTGTCTATAGTTAAGGCATAGCCTAGAAGAAGTACTAAAACAATCAAGATTGCCTTATGCTCTCAATCAAATTGAGATCCTTAGGCTCAAAGTGCAAGAGCTTCAAGACTGTTTAGCTAGTGATTAGCGCTGAGTTTCCCAATAATTCAAGCTAAACATATTCAAAACTCATTAGTAATGTATCAGTCATTTTAATATATCCAAGAGTTATAATCATTAAAATCTAATATGAGATAAGAATAAATTATGGTTTAAGAGCCCACTAAGTACTAGAAACACAATGAAGAATAAGATACAATCTTTGATCTTAAGGAGAA
The DNA here is from genome assembly GCA_004027375.1 of Macroglossus sobrinus. Classification (NCBI taxonomy): domain Eukaryota; kingdom Metazoa; phylum Chordata; class Mammalia; order Chiroptera; family Pteropodidae; genus Macroglossus; species Macroglossus sobrinus. The sequence continues at coordinate 24,322 of PVKZ01004118.1, forward strand.
ACATGCAATTGAGTGTATAGCAAGGCACCACAAACCTACAAGTATATTAAATATATTGGGATGTAATTGGAGTGCAGTGAACTTGGAAATGTAATTTTTAAAATGCATTGTTAAAACAGAGCAAGTCTAATGGGGCTAAACACTATTTCCATCCATTCTCTTTTCTTCCTCACTAATGAATATCATTTTTAATTGGGCAGCAATGTGCCTAGAGAAAATACTTTCCATCATTCAGGCTTTCTTGCTATTAAAGATGGCCATATGACATAATTACAAATGATGAGCTACAAGTGGAAGTCTACTGGTCTTCTGGGTAGAATTTCCAGAATAACTTTTTTTTTTTTTAATTTAAAAAAAGGAAGAGGAAGAGGAATTAAAACAAACTCCATTAGCGCTTGCATTTGGCCCTTCAACCTTCCCTTTTTTTCTGACTGCGATGTCGGTGAAATGTCTGGAAATATAGTAGCCATTTTTGAGCATGAGAAAGAAAGCCACATATTAACATAACCACCAAAATTAGAAGAAAGCTTAAATTGGACTTTCTATTTCAAAATTTTTTGTAGAAATAAGCATTTGGTTGAGTCAGTATGGTCCATATGAAGCTATAAACCAAAACTAACTCATACATTGATAGTTCCTTTATGTATAATCCTTTTCTTCATTCAGACTGCTATCCTGAGGACGTCCCTCACTGAAGCCGTTTTTGAGTAATTCTTACAAATTATGAAATAAGTATCTGTGGGTGTTTTTGTGATGCCTCTATACAATGAGAATCTAGCTTTGTCATGAAGAGGATACTGATGATTCAATTTTCACTGCAGGAATCTCATTTCCAAAACAGGAAAAAATTACAAGAAAATTATAAAAGTGGGGTGACAATTCAAAAGCTGACACAATAGTTGGTTTCCTTGAATGAATTTTAAATTTGTTTCATATATCATGATGTAGCTGGTCTGCTTATGAAGTTAGCTTCTTGCAAGTTGTGACTTGAGGTGTGTTTCTTTATAAATAAGTGAAAGTATAAAAACAAATTGTGACTATAAGGCAAAGATGAATTTTTAGTACACATATCAAGATTTATACATGCAAACGATTCTTAGGCGTTAATGAGATGACCTTAAAAAACCAGTCTCTGATTCTGATGACACTGACAGATTTTTTGATATATTACCCTTTTGAAATTGTCTACAGAACCAGTTTATAATCCAAGAAGAAAAATTCCTTTCTTTACTTTGTAATCCCACTTTATAAAAACCTCATAAGTTCAACTATGGACCATAAAAAATGACATAGTATTTTTTTAAAAGTTTTTCAGAGATAGCTTAGGAGACACTTTGTATACCAGAAAAACAAATCTCATAAAATAAATTCTATAAATATTATTTTAAAATAATATTTAACACATTTGAAATAATTCTGTATATTGGACTGTAGGAATCTTGCAAGAAACATTTCTAGGTAGTTTAATTTATGATTAATTTATGGTTAAGTATTTTTATACTTTTAAAGTACTTTAGACATCTAAGAATATTTCCACATATTATCATTTAATTTTTATAGCTAATCTCATTTTTTAGATTTAAAAAAATGAAGTTCAGAGACAGAGTAAATTTTCCAAGGTCCTATAACTAATAACAGTTATTAACAATGCCTGTAAGTCTTTTGTATCCAAGTTTATTGTTTTTTTAAAACAATATTACTCTTTTAACCAATATTTCTCTTTCTTTTTTTATTTATCTCTCAAGATAATTTTGAGCAAATTTTAATTGAGATTTAGAATAGTTTCATCATAAGTTTAATTACTATGGTTCTAGAAGTTATCATTCTCAGTGTACTGCAAATACAGACATTTTTAAACAAAATGTGTTTCATTTATCTTTTAAATGTATTAAATTGAATCTAACTGCTATAGCAAATTGATACTCATCACACATTTATTATTTTTCTAAAAGGTGTAAATGTTCTTTACTTTTTTTGAGAAATTTATTTAATATATATATACTGATTGAAAGCCTTTTACTCATTCCACTATCATATTTCTCTGCAAGAAAAATATATAAAATATTTATATAAATTGCAAATTAGTTTTGAAAACATTTTCTGTAACTACAGTTGATTCAATTTTTAAATTCTCAGTTCAGTTCAGTAGTAATCCTTAAGAGTACATAACTGATCAAAACAATTTATTTCAAATTTTGAAAATAATTTAAACAAAAGAACAACGTTTCATCAAAACATTATCTCTTTGTTCACATTTCCATAGAAAACTCATAATAACTGATGCAGGACAGGGCAAATCTACACACACACACACACACACACACACACACACACACACACACACACTGGATTCAATATCAGTTATATTTCTCCTCTACATTCTTATAAATATAAGTGTAGAAAATTTCATTCATGTTAATAGTACTGACAGCTAAACTCATATAGTGTTTACTGGATAGTAGGCATGGGTCCAAATGTTTAATATTTGTTATACTAATTTTATCCTCACTATTTACATTTATGTTTACTACTTTTATTTACCTAAGCTTCAATTTCTTTATATAAAATGAGAAAATAACATTAACTACCTTACAGAGTTTTTGAGTTCTAAAGTCCTAGTTATTAGTACTGGCTATTAGAATTTAAAAGGGAGAAAATTTAAGAATAAGGACATTAATGAGTGGTCACACAAGTAAACATCTGAATCTGAGTCCAACCAGGTTCTGACTTTACATGGCGGCTCTGAAGTACACAAGTAGTTTGGAAACAAAAGTTTCGCTAAATCCTGTTATAATTCTTTGAATTCCTTCCAGATTATTGCCCAAAATCATCCAGTGATAGATCCTAGAAATCATTTTGGTAATTTATCACCTAACAATTTAGAGGTCTCCTATCCACTTTGTTGAGAGTGAAGAATTAGAAATTGACTTTGAAAAAGATGTGTTACCTGATAAATTAGCATTCATCTGGAGAACAATATATGATATTGTCCCTGTATTTGACACTCCCCAAGACTTTACACCCCAGGGCCATAAGCCATAGTGACTATCTAGAATGGGCAAGAGTCATGCTCCCTCCCCCAACTTCCTCCCCCTCATCTTTTCAATAGAAAATTGTTTACACAAGAAAAATGTTTTTTAAAAAAGGTTTTTTTAACACGACTTACACTTTTTTAGGACATATTTATGGCTTGCTCCTCATTCTACACAACCATTTAGTTTTCTGAGCATGGAAATCAATGAGCTAGAACATAACATCGAATGATTTTGGCACATTATTTATTTCATGTTGTGCCTCTCAGTGTGAAATATAGCAACTGAGTCTCTAATATTGCATTTCCAGGACCATCTGTCCTTGCACAGATAGAAATACCCTCGGATTAAAATGTGACATCCTATCTGTGGCCTATTATATGTAGATTAATAAATATTTTGATGGGTGGTAAAGGAGAACTACCTATTTCTCAGTATATTTCTAATAAGAAAGATGAAATTCTCATTCTTATTTAGATTAAAATTAATCAAAATCATCATTAAATAATAGAGCAAAATATTCTCCTAAATATGGTATGAAAACCAAGTATCCTCTAAAAAAAAAAACCACACAATTGTTTAAGAGACAGAACACAGAGCCGTGAGTCATATATTATTATTTTTCTCTAGAAGAAATGTTTACTTTAACTCTTTTATGCACCCACATCTGTCTTTTTCTTAAAATTACTGCCTGGAATCAAGACATCTAGTGGGTGCATAACAATTAATGTTTAACAGGCAGATAATTCATAACTAGACAATTACCCTAGATTATTGAGAATTTTAGTGGGCCAATTTACAACAATCTCTTTAATTTTTACTCTCTAAATTGATTATCTTACTCCTGCACTCTTGTAAATTTAGAAGTTATTCAAATGAAAAACCACACATTTCAAAAAATATACTGAGGAAAGCAAAGGGGTAATTTTGGAGACTATCAGGACATTATCCCAATACAAGGTCCAACATTCCAAGAAAACTAATTATATATTAAAACAAGGTCATAGAAAAAGATACTTCATTTTCACCAAGTCATCAGGTTTGGGCTTCTAATATAATAATTATAATTATAATTTAATAATTGGAAGATTTAACAAACCATTAATACAATAATTGATAATTAAGGAAATAGACTAATGTTTCTTCTTTTTTGTACTTTCTCTGCTACTTGATACACAGAAAATATGTAGCTTTTATATAAATATGTCAAACAATAGAAAAACTCTTTAGCAGAACTATTCACTGATGACTCAAGAGAGATGATAGTAATTGTCTTTGAGACTCTGGTGTTCATTTATGAATATTAATTCTTGGTCCAAAGAAATATCAAGTCTCACGAACAAATGTGATAGAGGTAGCCATTCATTAATCTTCACCTTGTTAACATCAACCACACAGACTTATCAGCAGTTGTATTTAGTCCACAAAACTTATTTATCATTACTTTTATTTCAAAAAGATAAAGTGTTCCACATAGAACCACACACACACACAAATGTGCAACTAGCAATTGAACTTATTTCTAATCACAGTTTTTCACAATTTCAATTACACAGTTCTACTTTTTAAAATTAATGGATATCAATAATCAAATATTTCAGTCAGAATTCCAAATAATTTTATTTCTAAACATAACTCTGTATTTCACTGGATTGGCTTAATTAAAAGTAACAGGACATAGTAAACAAATAAAAGTTTTTCACTTACTATCAGGTGACCTTCCCAACTTTAAACTTCTCTGAGCTTTCGTTTTCTTATTTACATAGCTGCCTATTTCACAGGGTTATTGTGTTGCTCTAATAAGAAATGTATTTGAAAGTAATATGAATAGCTTAAAGTGCTATAGAAATCTAGTCATTTTAATAGTGGTCATTATATATTCATGATATATCTCTTTTGGTACAAAATTACAAATGGCAGCCAAGAAAATCTTTTTTATGTCATTCTCCACACTGACCCTGAACTCTCATCAACCACATCTTCCCAGCCTTGAAATCTTTTTAATTTTGCCTAAAGAACACCTCTCGAATCTGGTATCTACGTATTGTCTCAACACCAATACCTCTCTGTTCAGCTATCCATCTACCCTTGACTGGACTATGGAAACAAACCCCTGCTTAGTATTCTGGTGTTTTTCAAGGTGTTTTTTTTTTTTTAATTAAAAAAAAATTTATTTTTATTAAAACTCATCTTCTACCCAGTAGCAAGGGTTATATTTTTTTTAAAAAAGCAAGTAGATCATTGTTATTGTCAATTGCTTTTCGTTTTCTACAGGAACTGGGTCCTGGCTCTCCCATGCATCTTGTATACCCCACCCAAATCCACTGCACCTGATTGCAGGTTACACCCCGCTTCTCCCACTCTGTGTCCTTTGCCCAGCCACTCTGAATGTCACGCTCTCCCCAAAATGTGCCTTTTTGTGATATTAAGTCTATACTAAGTTATTCTTTCTGTGTAGAGTATTCTCAGTGGATGTGATTAAATCAAGATAAAAATAAAAGCATTTCAAGTCAAGAAGTTCTGCTCTATAAAATTATTGTTAGTGTTATTGTACAAATCTAAATTATTTCAAGAATCTTAGTACAGCGTGAAAACAACAGTTAATATTTGTTCTAATCTTTATGTAAAGCTGAAAACTGTTTAGGATGTCATTTAACTCATCAGAATTAAAGTATCTTATGAAATAAATGGTCTTAAAAATGAATAGCTTCAGTAAATTGATAATAGATTCTTCCCTCATATCTCTTGGAAATTACATAAAATTGCAAATATTTTGATATTATACATTTCAAGTCATAATAATCATATTCTGAAATAATTTAATTAGTGAAGAATGGTCTAATGATACCATCTTTTTCATTTTTATAATTCCTTTATTCAAAAATGGCCTAAAGCTCTTTAACAAACATTTCCGTGATAGAAAAAAGTAGAGAGAAGTTTCTCTTCACACTTCAAAATAAGGCCTTATAAAGCAAAGAAGATTCTTAGCTTTACACATAAAGTGATGTGCAAGCTGAAAATTGGGTTTCTGAGACCAATTCCACAGAAATTCAACTGTAGAGGAATGGAGTCAGAGATAATGATAACACTTTTAAAAAAACACATTCATCAGGCACCTTCCATGTACTAGATGCTCTCTCATTTACCCTCAAAATAATATTGAGACATACATATTTATATTCCTACTTTTTTTTATGTGGAATAAAACTCAATGAAAAAAGGAGGGGGATTCTTCCAGACACCTAGCCCTGAGGCTGCAGAGCTAGGAGTCAACCTTTCATTCACAATTATCTACTGAATGTCTGTCCTGTTCCAGCTCAGTGCTAGGTACCTACCCTGCAAAGGATGATTACCCCAGAGACCCTGTCCTCCAAGAGCTCATGTCTGTTGGGGTGACACTCAAGTCTGCCTGGCCCGTTTCTATTCCAACATACTGAAGAAGGCATGTCAAATTGTAAACCATGATAAAGCTATTATTATGTTATTCCTATTACAGTCTTTTTCTCTCTTCTTCCCTTCTGTTAATCCTGATCATCTTAACTTTCTTGATCATTTTCTGTAATCAAGAAGAAAGCAGAAAAGTAGAGAGTTCCCTCCTACTGTTGGATCTTTACACCTGAATGTCTGTCAGAGCCCCTTTGAATGTTAGTGACTTGGCAGAAGAAAGCTTTAGCCTGTAATATTTGTGCTCCAGATCATATCTCATTTAAACTTGGCCTACTTTCTATTGACCTTTTCTCAATGATCTGTTTTCCCCAACTGTTTAGACTGCCCTTATGGGTTTTTAGTTTGAGTCTGGACTTAGTTGCTATGATCTCTGATTTTGCTATAGAGTACCTTTTTGGGTAAGAGACTACATCCTCCAATTGTAAACCATGAAATCTTAAGGAAGAAGATTCATGTGAGTGGAAGAAAGAATAGAAGAAAGAGAAAAAGGCCAAGTGAGATTACTCTGGCTAGATCAGGAGGATAGGGAACATGGCTGTCTTGTTTACTGCTGAATTCCATGTACGTAGCACAGCATCTGGAATCCAGTAGAAAGTTAATAAATATGTGGTAAGATATTATAGCAGGGCAAGGACAATCATGGAGGGTACAGGATTACAGATATTTTGCACAGTCTCAGAGGAAATATTATAAATACCCCCACCCCCAAAAAAAATGTTGAAATTGAAAAAAGAAAAAGGATATACTGGGTTCAACATCAATCCATGCCATCTATGTCTCGATAGACTGCTATATAGAGTACCTATGAATTCTTTTAATGTCAGAGAAACCAATTACTATCAAGTACGTAAAGGGTTCTTCATGCATGCTTACAATAAAGAAAAATATAGATGTAGAGTGTGAAAAAGATGTTGAGCAGCTTCCCAGTGGAGGGAGGAGTCCCTGGAACATTTCACAGAGGGGCTTCTGTCAGATGAACCCCTGTGGGTGTGATGTTAGGCAGAGCAGTCAGCCTGGACACAGCAGCTGGGATGAGCCTGTTTAACATTCCTTTCAGCTCTGTGACTTGGTGATTTTGAAAAGTTCATCCCAAAGTAAAGAGTTCACAAAGAAGAAAACTTCACCCAGAATTTTTTCACTACTATTGCCTTTGTATGGCCTAAGCCTTTCCTTGGCTGGGAGAAAAACTAAAACTGAAAAGATTCCCCTGCAGAAAGTTAGAGCTACATCATATAAAACTTAATCCTAGCCTCGAAGGCAGGCTGAGCTGGCTGTATTGAGATGAAAGGGCTCCAATATGTGAGCCTCTTCTGCATATGATCATTTTTTCAGATTTTTCCCAAATGTGTTAGCTGGGTAAACAGATTTTCACAGAAGAATCACACTTTATCTCAAACTGTTTTCATTAAGAACAATGCTTCTCATCTATGTAAAATTCTTTGAATTTAGGGACATGTTCTGTCGAGTAGAGCACTCTCAAATTTCTCCACTGGACATTGCTACTTTTCTTGAGCCTAATGGAAGGCAAAGATGGAGTTTTACGTTAATTCATTTTTCATACAGCTATCAAATATTTCCAAAATCTTACTACTAAATGCACCATGCTAGGTTTTCAAGGGAAAATAGATCATACATGGTTTCTGCTCTCTAATAAACAACTAGTTGAGGAAAAGAGATTTCCAAATAAACACACAGCTCATTCTCAGACAAGTTCCCAGTTCATAGAAGAGAATGGTTATAAAATTCTACATTTCCAGAGACTGGAAAAAAGTAACTAACATTTAGAATTAATATTTTGAAATATTTTTTTATGATTTCCAATGAAAGCCAGTGTTCCTCCATGTTGACACACTTCCTACCTAGGAATGTTCTCTGTGTCACTCAAGAGGATGAAAGGTTGGTGTCCAATGTTGGGTTATTATCTCTAGATTTTCCAGTACTGTCTCATAACTGTCAAATAATAATTTTAAAAAACTACTACCCTCAGCACCAACAACAGTGACCATATTTATTTAGCATCTCCTTTGTGCTTACCATTGTGCTTGGTATTCTCCAAATACTATCACAAGTTGTCACAACACACCTATGAAATAGGCATTATTCCTGACTCAGAGAGATTATATAACATCTCTAAAGCCAGCAATCTGAAAGATGTCAATGCCAGGATTGGAATTCCTCCTTATCTGGAATGCATTTGGAAGGCATATACTCTTCACTGAACCTCTTTGAATCTGCAAGTTTCTTGCAGTCTTGCTTCCTCCTTACCTTTCCTTTTGCTCTGCTTTACTATAGGCCCTCATTGATCCTCATATGTGCTGAATTGGTTTGCTAAGGCTGTGCACAAAGTAGCACAGACTGGTGCTTAAACAACAGAAATTTATTGTCTCACAGTCCTTAGAAGTCCATGGTCAAGGTGTTGGCACAGTCATTTTCTTCTAAGAAGTATGAAGGAAAGATCTGTTCCAGGCCTCTCTCCTTGGCTTATTAATGGGTATCTTCTCCCTATCTGTTTATATCGTCTTTTCTCTATGCATGTCTCTGTGTCCTAATGACTTCTTCTACTGGGGATGCCAGACATTTGGGTTAGAAACTACCCTAATGATCTTGTTTTAACTTGATTACCTCTAGAAAGATCCTATCTTCAAATACAGTCACACTCTGAGCTAGTGAGCGGTAGGGCTTTGACTTTAGAATTTTTGGGGACATGGGGAGAAGAAGCAATTCAACTCACAACATGTGTATTCTGAAATCTAGCAATTAATATATCTTCCTTTATCCCATCCATCTCTTGCACTGTTATCAGAGTGAGCATCCTAAACCACATACCTAATGACAGCTTTGCTTTTTTAAAGTCTTCGAGACTTCCTCATTGCTAGCAGTGAAGGTCTAAATTATAGCATGGCAAAGAAAGGATTCCACAGTGGGATCAGTGAGTAATTTTCCACTTTCATCTCCCATCACTCCTCTGTCACAGAGTATGCAGATTCTTGGTAGAGAAATAGAACTTGTCATATTCCAAATGTTTTTTTTTAATTATGTCATGTTACTTAAAAATAAATGCTACATTATAATTTTACCTACTATTTATAGATGAATCTACTGAGATAAAGAGAAGTAATGCTTTGTCTTGAGCTTGGTCTCCTCCTAAAGATTATATGATCAAAATAAATAAATAAATCTATGAACAGACAAACACAAAATTCACTTGCTTTTTTGGCAATGTAACATACTCAAATTAAGAATTCAAAAGGTAAAAAAGGTATACAGTGCAAAAATATACCGTATTTTTTACTCTGAAAGCAACTAAAATGTTATCAAGTTTTTTAAATCCTTCTAGAGCTATTTAATGCATGTTCAGTTCAGTATTGAAATATTGTTATTTAAATATTTTTACACAAATGTTAGTATTATCTACTCAACATTTAGCATTTTCTTTCTTTTTTTTTTTCATTAAATAAAAAAGATCATATTGTTCATTATACCAAAGGTCCAATAGGACTTGGCATTTATCTCTGTTAAAATATTTGGACATATTTGTCAGTGTTTCTTTCTCACCAAACTGTGACCTTTCTGCCAAACCTCATGAGTGTTTAGCACAGTGCCTGGAATATAATAGACACTCAATAAATGTTTGTTGAGTTGAGATAAATCAAGTGTTCTAACAACCAAATCATAAGATACTTTGTAACAACACTGATGCAGATGTTGTCATTAAAATGTCTAGGTATAATTGAAAAGATAGATCTCTTTTGATATATACATTCATTACCAGACACTGTCCCACATGTTAAAGTTGAGTGATTGGTTGGAGCTCATGTTTCAGTGGAAAAGAAAGTTAAAATAAACAAGTAAGTCAAATAAAAACATAATTTTAGGTAGAAATGAATGCTATGAAGAAAACAAGCCAGGGCAATACAATAAAGACCTTTTTTTTTTTTTTTTTTTGATTGGGGAGTAGGCAGTACAGCTCTAGAAAGTTACCCAGGAAGTCCTCTTTAAGGAACAGAGACATGACTAGAAAAAATAAACCATTTGCTTCACTGAATAAAAGTAGATAATTTCAGAGAGAGGAGCAGGTGCAGTGCCCTATGTCAGGTGCGTATATAGAGCATCCAATATCTTCAAAGAGAGCTAAAGAGACCAGTGTGTAACAGAAGGAAGGGGTTAGTATAAGAAAACCTTTAACCATAAACAATGTTTATAATTATTATCTCAAGAACAATTGAAAGCCACTAAAAGGGTTAGGTTGAATTTGGGGTGAGAGGGATATTTAATTAGATTTATGTTTTAAACATAACCTACTCAGCCTGGAGAAGTCATCATAGGCTATTCTTAGATCTTCTTCCCTGTGTCCCAGGCCTGGTTCATTTCATTCTTATTCTGTCTCATAAACTCTATAGTGCTCCCCGCTTATCCACAGGCAATACATTCCAAGACTTCTAATGCATGCTTGAAACCACAGATAGTATTGAAACTTATAAATGCCATGTTTTTTTCTATACATACATACTTATGATAAAGTTTAAGTAATAAATTAGGCTTTATTTAGATGGATAAATAAAGGATGGATGGGATAAAAGATGGGATAATCAGTAAGAGATTAACAACAAAAACTAATAATAAAATAGAACAATTATAATAATATACTATAATAAAAGTTATGTGATGTGGTCTCTCTCTTTGAAAATATCTTATTGTACTCTACTCATCCTTCTTGTGATGATGTGAGATGATACAGAACCTACACGGAGATGAGATAAAGTGAGTTAAATGACATAGGCCTTGTGACATAGCAGTCGGCTATTTTGATCTTCGATGATACGTTAGAAGGATCACTGAACTATGACAACATCGTTTCTTTTACCCACCCTCAAATTTCATGCCTTTTTCATCTTAACTAAGTACTTATCCAGCACTGTGGCCATAACTTTTACACTTTGTGGTGCGACAGCAAACCTAGCAGGAATCTTTTTACTTCTTCACAATTTCATGGATAGGAGATTTATTTTTACTTCAGATCTTAGCAACCACAGCATACAAATTTTATTCTCTCCTTATTAAGTTGAGAACTTTTATTTTTTTCACTTACAGGAAGCACCTTGCAGCTTCTCTTTGGCCTATCCAAATTGCCAGCATCATTATTCTTGTACATTGGGGCCATTACTAAGTAAAATAAGTGTTACTTGAACACAGACACTGTGACCCCAAGACAGTGGATCTAATAAGCAAGATGGCTTCTAAGTGACTAATATGTGTAGAGTGTCTACATTATGACAACACATCCTGGCAGAACAGAGCAGGACATGCAAGATTTCGTCACACTTCTTTGAAGGGTGTGTAATTTAAAACTTGAGTTGTTTATTTATAGAATTTTTCATTTAATATTTTCAGACCACATTTGACCATGAGTAACTGAAACCTTGGAAAACAAAACCTTGAATAAGGAAAGACTGCTATGTTTCCTGTTTTTCATGACTTTGCCTCATTTCTGGTTGTATACACATTGATGTAAATAAGTCAGTCACTTGCTCCTCTTTAGGTGTTCTGAGGGCAGGACCAGGTCTGGTCTGAATGATCATTTCATTACAAAATTTGCCACAGTTGGTGCTTAATAGACATTTCTGAAGACAATGTGGGGACATTTAAAGAATGATATATGCTCCTTCTACAGAAAAGAGTTGGAGCTAGAGTTATGTAACAAATATAAATTATAAACATAAAATTGTCAATGGTAGAAGAATCAAAAAAAAGAAGGAAAAAGAAAAAAGAAGAAAGGAAAGAAGGAAAAGACAAATAGTCGACTGTGGTTAAGCAAAAACAGTTTAGCTTAGGGCATTGGAGAAGCTAATTACATCATAGGTTATTAGAAAAAGGTTAGTCCATTATAGATTTGGCTTAACTGTTGCTATAGGACAGTTAAGACTCAAAATAAATGGCTTCTATAGTTGAACAGCCATGCTTTCTGAGAGCAAGACTTAGCCCCAGGGTTTGGGGGAACAGTGATACATTTTAGACTGGATTTTTATTTCGCTAACATAAACTGCATCCAGAACATGCTGTGATTATAAATAATATTATTCCTGACTTTTTGAGTAGATGCTAAGGGCTACCAATTAAAATGAACTTCTAAAATCTGTTGAATTCATCTATTCATGGAAAATTCATTTTCCTGTCTCCACTACTTCTCTCTTCTATTTCATGATGCTACTATTTTTCTACCTGTGTTGCATACGGAGACCACATATATATTTATATTTTCTATTAGTGGGTAAATCTACTGAAAATCTCATAAAGAACTAGGCACTATCACGACTGTTTTACAGGATGAACCCAGTGTACCATGAGGACCACACAAAGGAAAACAGTTCTAAACATCTATTCTGGGGTCGTGTTGGTGGGACATGTTCGTAAAGGTCAGAGGGGAAGCTCTTTGGGGCAGGAATAGTCAAGAGAACCTTGAGGGACTGATGAGGACGTTTTATCAGGGAGGTGACTGAGCGGAGGAGGAAAGAGCTGATTGTGGTGTGACCACAGAGCAACCTGATGGATGACAGGACTGGGGGAACATTGGAAATTGAACTCATTCATCCTGTTTCCTAAACTGTCTTCCTCAGGAATGAACTCAAGAATATATATTTTGGGGCATACCAAAATTTCTTCCCCTTGTCCAACCATATGATAACAGAATATAAAAGAGGAAATTGAAAAATTCACTTTAAAAGGCTTTTCAACTTCAGTGTTCCCAGATAAATTTTTTTCTGGCATTAAATAAACAATCTTATTCATTCGTTGCAATGTTAAACTGAGGGAAAACAGTTTATCATGTTTCTGTGTAGAGAAGACAAGAGTGATATTGGCAATGTCAAGTCTGTGCTAAATATTGCATCTATAATTATCAAATATTTACTTCTTCACTGACTAGTAGTTTAAATACCATTCTGTTTTAAATTTGTTATATATGAGGGTGTGTGTATATACTTATACACATATATTTATACGTATATATGTATTGTCTTTGTTCTACATTAAACAACACCAAATTCTTTATTGAACAAAACAAGAAAATTATTTCCCACAGTGGCTTCAAGTTAATGTTAGTGAAATGCTGTTTTAGAAAAATACCTACTGACTAAATGGGTGTTTTTTTTTATTTTGCAGAAAGAAAAGTAATCTGTTATATTAACTGATATGTTTTAATACGCTGTCTGTAAAGCTTACATAAATAAATTTTTTTTTTAGTTCTTTTTGCCCAACATGAAAATTTATACCTCAAGCAAATATTTTCATGGTTTTCATTTTCTTTCTGGAATTCATTCTCCCTGACATAAGTAATGAGCCGTTTTCTCATATCACTTTGCAGTCCCACTGAGCAGATCTGAGGGTAAACTCCAAAAAGCATTGCCTATGGCTTGGTGGCAAGGGCTTGTGCATAAGACAAGAAACTGAACTCATTTGTGTATAATATTTTCTTTCCTGGGGATATAAGATAAATATGCATATAGAGAATAAACAACACGGTTGATACTTTAAAAATATGTATGTTGTGCTGAAATAATATAAAATGATGAGTAAAGTAGTCATTTGGAGAGAGAAAACAGCAGGATAGGGAATACAAAATATCACACAACTTTTCCTTCTAGAATCTCTCCCTGCAAGGATATGTACGCAGACTTGCAGAGAGCCAGAAGGTCCGTGACTTCTCATAAAATTATTGTCTCAGAGCTTGCTCTGGATTCCCAGAGACTTTAGTAAAGAGACAGGTTTCTTTCTTTCTTGTAGTCACACAGGCAAACATACGTGTTAGAAGAAGCACATTGCAATATGCTTGGTATGTCATCCAAACTACTAGGCTGGTCGCCATCTTGACCATTTCACAGTATTTAGCTAAAGATATTATTACCAGACTGCATTTGAGCTGTTGACTCTAAAATGATGTGGTGTGAGTCCAATTCGATCATGGGACCAGTCACTGAAAAACTGAATATCTAAGTGTCAACAGCGATAGAAAGTAGAGTATACAATGCTGAAAAGACATAGCTGCTAATAATAATAATAATAATAATAATAATAATAATATATCACAATATAATATCTGTCTTAATAATAATAATAATAATAAATTTATTAAGTACTTGCTGAATGTCTTGTACTGTTCCAAGTGCTTTGCAATATTAATTCAGATAATCCTCACAAAAACCTTGCAAGCTAGATATATTATCACTATTTTATAGATGAGGATGTTGAGGTCTAGTGAGATTAAATGAGTTGCCCACAATCATTCAGCAAGAGAGGGATTTTAAGGAAGGCCTATCTCTACAGCCCAGCTGCTTAACCACCACAGTACATTGGCTATAATTGCAATCTGCAGGGGTATAATTGAGGAAGGAGTGCTAGAAATGGTCTTAGAAGTTAGGAAGCTTTTCATAGAGAAGTTCATAGTTAAGCTGAATTTCTTTTTTAGCTGATATATAATTTATATACCAAAAATTATATTTTGAATTGTTCATTGCTACTGTAAAGAAATATATTTGAGTTAAGTTTTGTATATTGATCTTGAATGCTGCAACCTTGCTAAATTCATTTATTCACTCTAATTTTTCTTGGAAGTTTCCCTCAGATTTTCTATCTATAAGACTGTCACCTGAAAATTGAGATCGTTTTACTTCTTCCTTTTTTATATGGAGTAATCTGAGTTTTAAAATATATGTAGGGCTTAGCCTGGAGAATAGGTAAAGGAAGAATTCTAAATACAACCCCAAAAGTATAAAATATTCTGCCTTCGTATGACCATAGTGCCAGATTATTAAGGCCTTTGGTGATGTGTACAGCAGACAACGAGACTTAGTAAGTAATCGAGGGGCAAGGTGATGGAGGACCTGACTACCAAGAAGAGGAGTCCTGAGGAGGCCTTGGTGCACTGCGCACTGCGCACTAAGTTAGGATGTGATCAGAGTATTGCTTCAGAAAATTCAATCGAGTGCCCACATGGACAATTCATTGAAGGCAAATGTCCTCTACAATGATTCCCAGTTTTCTGGCTTCTGCAGCTAGGAGGATAATCGTCATGCACACACCTGTTCAATAGGCTTATAAATTTGTTTTTAAATACATAATTTGAAACGTAAAGGTATTAGAATTTATGTAGTCAAGGAAGAATGTGAATCCAGAAGCGAAGGCCAGTTCTACACTGATTCCTTTTTGTTAGAGATAAGAAAAGGTCTCAGGAGCAAAGCCTCAGTCCTGCCAGCCTTGTCCGTCAAGATGCAGGAAGATAGTAGAATAATGTGACTCAGCTTCATTGCACTCATCTTTTAAAAATAAGTTATGGAATCAGAAAACACTGAAGTGGTGAACTATTACCAGAAATGTACCCACCCTCCTCTCCTTTGCACATAATCTTTTAAAACTAATATTACCCATCTTAAGGCAGCAGACATAGTAAAATCAACAAAGTTAACTGATTTCTACTCATACTTTATTAAGGTTCCCTCTATTCCATAAAAATGCCGAGCCAAAAGTGCACAGCTCTTGAATAGCAAACTGTGGAAACCGAACTGAACATTGTAATAAGCAGAGCTGATGCTTTAAGCAAACAAAGTTCACATCACAGTTAACTGGACACTTATTTAATAACTTTCATAGTGGTTATTGTGCCACACTGTGACCTTGGTCATAAAATGAGGTAATTTTCATAAATAATAATAATTTGTAATTTTCTGAGGGAAAAAAACATTTCTTTGTTTAGTAAGAGGAAAGGGGATCTTGTGAGAGATTGATAGAAGCCTCCTCCACTAATATTTTGGTGTGTAGTTTTCTAGTCTATTCTTTGAACAAACTATTTGTAGTCTACGCTTTCACTTAGCAAAAGATCCAGAGAATTTTTCCATGTCACACATATTCTTCTAACACATAATATTTAATGGCTGTGTATTATTTTTGTCATCTGGGGTCATCATAATTAATTCACTCAGTGCCTGATTCACTCTTAAAGGTGGAGAGATTTCTTTTTGGGTGCCAGGACTTCATTATCTTTGTGTATCTTTGTAAGAAATGTATTTTTACTGGCTTTTCATGATTTCTGAGGTAACATCATTTCCTTGCTTACCAAAGACTGCAAGGTATATAACTAAACTAAATGAGTATTACTGGGTGGCAGAAACAGTTCTAGGCACTAAAGATTTAGCAAGAAGCAAATCAGTCCAACATGCTTTTATGGAGCTTCCAGAACTGAATTCAACATTCCCAGCCTCACAAACCTTACTTCTCTCTCATATTCTGACTCCCAGACACTCAATCTAGAAATATTTAAAAATGCATTCTACTCTTTCATCCTACGGATCCATGAAATCTCACTGCAGTAGGCAATGGTAGATGTCTAAAGTTGGAATGGAAGAATGTGTAAGTTTCCTACAGGTGAAGGAGTAGCTGCAAAGCTGGAGAGAGTACAGGGTATACTGGCTATAAAGTGCAAAGTACATTTAGAAGATGAAAAAAAGCCTTACTTGAATACAACAGTAGGGATATTTGAAGAAGCGACGCTAAAAAGTGGATAAAATCTAAATACCTAATGACCTTGAATGCTATACCTAGAAATTTGGACTTTATTTGGTAGGCAGTGAGGAACATCAAAAAGTTTCGACTTTGTGCCTCGAAGTGTTCCTAGTAGAGCATTGCCTAGCAGAGTTCCTGGCACAGCCATATTCAGACGCATGTGTTGCCTGAATTAGTGAATGAATGTGGGCTTGTTATGCTAGAACTATGCTTTAGAGAAACTCGCCTCATGGAAGTGTGAGACATAGACGAGTCCGAGTGACCAGTTATTATATTATTGTAATAATTCTGCCTAGAGGAAATAAGGGAATGGCTGGGAATGGCAGCATCAACATTCAGATGGCCAGAAGAACATTAACACATTCCATTTGCTACCACCTTCATGGATAATGTTGAAGAGAAGCCCTCGTAATCACTTTCATTTCCCAGGTGATAGTCACTTGGCCCTCAGCAATCAGCAAACATTTATTGAAAGCCTGAATTATGACCCTGGCAAATTTAACTATCAAAACTTTAACTCCAGTTTCTCAGAATGTGACTGTATTTTGAGATGAGGTCACTAAGTGAGGTCCTAATCCAATGTCATTGATGTCCTTATAAAAAGTAGACACCAGGAATCATGGAGTACAAAGAAAAGGCCTTATGAGGATACAGTAAGAAGCCTTCTCCATGCTGAGGAGAGAGGCTCAGAGAAAAAAATAAAAATAAAAAAGCCTGCTGACACTTTCATCTGAGACTTCTAGGCCCTAGAATTGTGAGAAAATAAGTTTCTATTGTCTACGATACCTAGTCCATAGCATTTTCTTATGGTGCCCTAGCAAACTGATACACATCTGTATGTAGAATGCCATTACTCAAAAGGGAACATTTGTACTTTTAAATTCTAATTTCAAAACTTGATGTCTTAGAGTTACACTAAAAAAATACCTTCTTTCAACTTCTTATTCCAAAATGATTTCTCTCCTCTTTCTCCTCCTGGTCTTCCTGCTCCTCTTCCTTTTTGTTCTTCCCAAAATACCTTCTGATTACTGTCTCTCCCTTTGAATTCCCTAGATTATTATGGAGAAACATGAGTAGAATTACAACCTCAAAGATTTGCTTAGACAGAAAGGAAGTTTTATTTGAAGCAAGTGTTCTTTCATGAAATTCATAAAATTTAAAATATTTTTGATAGTTAAAATTATATTATTAGTTGAACATTTTCTAATCAAGACATAGAAAAAAAACAGTTAAGGCTTAATTAAACAAGTGTTTTGTTAAGGACTCTCGAATCAAGAGTGCTAGAAAAATAAGATGAGTTATTTCAATGCTATGCATTACCTAAGTAAATTTAATGTTAATTTAAAAAATCTATAATAAAGTATCTCTCTGCTATATTTAAACACTTAACCTTAAAAAATAATATGGAAACCACCATGTTGTTTGATTATTTTTGTTGAGAAAGTTCTAGATGGCTTCTGAATCATCACTGCAAAATTGATTAATAGTTTTAATATGAAGGCTTTGACAAAAATTTTCTAGGGTTTCAAATAGTGCATAGTTTTAAACCAATGTTATTAAATCAATAACACCTTATTTTTGAAAAGTGTATATAAAAACTTTCTCTCAATTCTTGAATCTCAACTTGGGGTGAACAGCTTGACTGTGGGAGAAAAGAGTTATTCTACTAGTGAAGAGTAACATGTCACATACAAAAATATAGAAAGTTCTATATTTAGTTGATTCAATCCTCCATTCACTTTTTCCTTGTAGGGCTAAAGAATGATGGAGTTCTAACTGAGAAGAAAAGTAGCTTAGTTGGTAAATGCAGTTTTTTAAAATACTGCTTTTATAAATCTCAACAAAGATGCCCATTCAGGAGAGTCAGCCATCACCTGCTATGATTGATTTAACACTGATAATCTATTGGAATGGGACTTCAAGGACTGCCTCAGAACAGGGAGAGGTTGATGACAGTCTGCTCAAAGAAATAAGCTCAGGTAATCTAAAGGATAGCCAGTCATGAATTGACTAGGTGAGTTCTTGTCTCTCTTTTATTTAGCTAGCCTATATTGATGTGAGAGACCACATAGCTTTGGTGTGTTTTAGGTAGTGACACACCTAGTAAAGGTCTATTGAGAGGCACCGCTTCCTCACAGAACTTGCCTCTTATTAACCAGTTATGACATGATACAGCAGATAGTGGGCGAAGGATTTTTAAGGGCTTCGAACCCAGTAGTATATGACACCATTTCAAGTATTGGCTCTTCCACTTACTAACTGAATGACCCCAGCAGACCCTTTATATTTATCTGGGTCTCAATGTCCTCATGTAGAGATGAGGGTAATGATAATGCCTTCCTCATAGGGTTGTGAAGATTAAGTAAGTTCACACATGGAAAGTTCTCAGACGAATGTCTGACAAATAGTGCTAATGAATTAATTGTTAAGAGACTCACGTAATCCTTAGTGGTCCTTATCCATCATCATTATTACTTGTCATAAGTTTTATTAAGTGCCTTCTTTGAGCCAGACAATGAAGATACAACAAGAGGAAATAGGCATGGGCCATTGTTCTCATGGAGCTTTTATTTTGGAAAGAAAAACACAAAAGAAAAGAAAGGAGTCTTGTGCCGTTAGAGGCTTCCTTGTTCAGAGCATAGGTTCTACACTCAGATGCCATTTTTATGATCACTCTCTCTGCCTACCATTATAAATTAATAGTAAAAGTAAATTTATAGAAAAAAAAGTCAACAAAACAAAATTAGTTCAAAAAAGTGTTTTAAAGGTGATGAAAATTGAATTAAAACTAGAAACAGGCCAAAATTAAATTGAAATGAGAGCAATTTAAGTGGCTAAAAGCCTGGTCCTCACAAGAAGTATAAACTTAAGGTGAAAATGATAAATACTGATGATATATAAGCTACAAAAACTGAAAAAGAAGGACAAGAATGAGATAAAACCTTAAAAGTACAACATGCTGGAAAATAAGAAACTGGACAAAAGAAATAGGCCCAAATAAAGCAAGAAAAGGATAAAATAAAGCTTAGCATTTTATAATAAAACATAAGATTTTTACCAGTAAAAGATAAACAACCTAAAGACAAAATACAAAAAAAAGAAAAGAAGAATATCTCAATGAGATTAAAGATAGAAATAAATTTTGAAAGATCAAAAAAAAGAGGCAGATTTTTTTCTAAAGTTAGCTAAGAAAGAAGTAGCATGTGAAAGAGCAGGAAGGTGAAAATATATGTAAACTAATTTGTAATAATTTGAAATTGACTCTTAACTCCTTAAAAATATAAAGTCATATTTAAAGAATAATTTGGTTTTACTTCATTTTTAAAGAAATAACTATTTTCCATTTGAAAATAAAAATTTTATCTTTGGAAACTTAGAAAAAATCTGTGGCTTGTTATTTTTTATTTACATCTTTAAAACCCATGATAAAGAAAATGGGGTACTTCTGTCTCATTTGGCTAATTAAAACCTGGGATCCCCCACTAAGAGGAGGGCACAGAACTGTGGTGGAACTAGCAAGCCTAGCAAAGACCAGTTTTAAATCCATGCTATGATGCTCACCCCCTCTGTTAATACTTGCCCTGTGGAAATCAGTGGAGATTTGAAAGTGTCAAAACAAAAAACATGGTGCAAAATAAAGATCAACAGAAACATACGTGACCGCCACTCAGCAGGAAAGCAAGAAAACCAAGATACTCTACTTAAATGTCATTTCTCATTGTTAAGTTGATGATATGCCTTTGACGGTTTGCAGTGTTTTCAGATCCTTACTCTCAAACGGTCTTTTAAGGATTTGCTAGGTCTGTAAAGAAATAATGACTCCACATCCAGAAGGAGCATCCTGGTATTGGCTTCCTATGCTTTTACCCTAGTGGTTTATGATATCAAATTTTAAATTGCATACCACACATTGAAGCTAGGAGATTCTTCCCATATGAGAAACAAGAGCACAATATTAACTAATAATAACGCATCTCTGTTAAGCACATTTTAATAAAACATTTCTCGTGTTCCTTGTCTCATTCAGAATGAAATCAGGTCTTCATATTGCCTCTGCACATACCAGAAACAACACAGCCAGTTAATTTAGTTGCAATTTCTTTCTTTAAAATATTCAATGCACCAGCAGGATTGAGGACCCCACGGTGATTTGTTTTCAGCTAACTCTACTGAAACTCAATTTCTACAGCTTTCTGTGGCTTTCTTGGGACTTTCAGCAGCCAAGCATCTACCCTCTCATCTCCACACTCCTAGAGAAGAAAAGTTACCTGAGCCACTTCTCAGTTGTTTTACAAATTTTAAGAATAATTTTTGAAAATTGATCAAACCCTAACAGGGCCAGTCTTGCAGTTACAAAAATGTTGGCCTTTCAGAACCTGAGTTCTAAAAGACTAATTCCTGAGATGAAAAGTCTAGAAAATGCATCAAGGGTTTTTCCTGGGATAACTTCCTGGAAACTCACAACTAACTTGTGCCTCTTGGAAGAATTCCATAGATCAGAGTTCACAGGGAGTAAGTCTCTGTGACAGTGTTCAAAGGGTTGACTTAATGAAGAACTAACAGAATCTTTTTTTAAAGTTTTTACTTTTCTTTCTTGCTAAAAAAGGCAGTGAGAGTGATCTCTGTTGAGTATCACTCTTAAAATAGTGACACTGTGTGTTCCCATCACGTGCCAGCTCCAAGGACTCATTTCATCTGACTCACGAGGTTGTACCTTTATTGTGCTCATTTCCAAATGAGGAGCAGAAGCTGAAATAGTTAAGGAGTGTTTCCAGAGTCATACAGCAAATGGCAAAACCAGGATGCATAGTCATTGGTGCCATTAACATTTAAATCTGGTTATATTTTGAGAAGATTCATAAATTGGCGGCTTAGTCTCCTAATAGCACCTTCCACTGACCCTCATTCATAAGGAATTGAGATGAGATTCCCAAAGCAGAGGCATTCCAGATAACTAATGCAGCGTGATCTATAAGATGCTTTTCACAATTTAAGGTGCATACAAATCACCAGAGGATCTTATCAAAATGCAAATTCTGATTCGGTAGCTCAGGGGTGAGTCCAAAGCTTCTACATTTCTAACAAGCTCCAAGATGAGGTTGACGGTCTGAGTATGACATTTTAAGCAGCAAGAAGATAAAGGAATAGACCTAAAATAAAGTCAGTCTCAGCTAGACAGCAGTTGAGCTGTACATTTTCTAGGCTTCATAAATTTTCTCATTTATAAATTATAAACTATAATATCTCACATGCTTACCTCATGGAACTGTTTGGTAATCAAATTGGACACAGTATTTTGTAAGGGGCTCAGAAAACCCAGCATTTGTTACTTATCATTATTAACATGAAGCTCAGACTCATTTAGTTCAATGCCCACCCCCTGAAAAGCCTACATGAACTTCATCTCTATCTTGATGATAAACACATTTATTAGACAAATTGTCCTGTTTGCTTCTATGCACACATAGTCATGTTGAAGTTAATGGCTTTATTCATCCAGAGTATAAGGTAGGATCCATCATTTTTCTTACCCAGAAATCCATTTTGGAAGCTTCCCATGAAATTTTAACTTGAGAGTATCATATTGCTTTCTCACAGTAAGGATGGTTTATCTGAGTTTTATATCTCTTACCTGTTCCTTTTTATGATCCAAGTGCATTTTACCAGCACTATTTTCTCATACAATTCAAGATGATGCTAGGTTGTCTACTACCATCATGTTCCCTTGCCACTTACCAGCAGCCTAACTCCTGTTAACCAGCAGCCTAACGCTGAAGGCTGCCACAGGAGGGCTGGTTCTGCCAATATTCAAGCCTCAGCTTTGTGAGTGCCCTTGTCTCCAAGTAAGAGATCAGTTTGATGGGGTCCAGCATTTCAGACTGACCCAATGTATTACTAATGTTTTTGGAAAGCTTGAAAAAGTCATGGTTTATTCATAAAAAAGGAGCCTCCCTTTCTGCTTTGAAATGCAACCCACATTGATTTATTAATTTAACGAACATGTATCGCATAGTCAGTGCTAGGCAACGTGCACAATGCTGGGGAAACAGAGATGAATAAAACGTGAATAGAATATGCGTGGCTTTAGTATTCACACAGACCAGAGTCACGGACACATCCATTAGATTCTAGACTACCGATCTTAGGCAAGCTAAAACATTCCTGAGTTCAGTGTCTTACTTGACAGACATTGTGCTTTATTAAACTGAAGGCAAGACCCACTACTTGCATACAAGTTATGACTTGCTGTATTGCAATGGTCTGGAACTCAACCTGCAATGCCCCCAAGGGGTGCCTGTATTTATAGTGTGCCTTTTACAATGTTCAGTCATAGCAGATGTTGAAAATATGGCTTTTGGTTTTCTAAGCAGCCCTCCATTCTAGGTCATGGAGATCTGGGAGAGACAGACAGTCTGACCAATCCAACACTGTAAGGAGTTCTGCATACCACTGGTAGGCACAGAATTAGCCTCTGGAGGAAAGTGTTTTTTTCTAAATTATTTCACTTTCATCTCTCAAAAGGTCACCTTCTCTCCAATGAAACCCTAAAATCTCTGGCACTAGAAAGCATCAAGGAGCATTTAATAAGTCTAAATTAATAGACATTTATAAAATTAAATTGAGTGATGCTAGGATTTTCAGGATTGAAATTTTATTTTCACTGTGTTTTGGATGAAGACTGATTATTATGAATTATAAAGATATTGTGTTTTATTTGAAGAACTCATTCTTGATGACGTCAAGTAATTTAAGATCTTAATTGGATATTTCCATAGGCTAACAAGGAGGCCAGAGTTTCTTAAAGGGATATTATATTGCCTTAAAGCAATATCCTAAAGAGCTCACCCACCATTTAGTCAGTCTACCAGCTTTGAAATTATAAAATTCCAGGCTAAAATTTGGGTATTGCATTAGTTTCAAATTTGAATATAGTGTGAGGCTTTATTATTTTGTATGGTACTATTTTAAATTTGCATGCAAAGTATGACTATATGTAACTCAAATTCTCTTAGGCAACATTTTGATGTGGTCAAAATACTAGTTACTTATAAAAAGGTATCAGACAAAGTCTGCAAAATTGGCGTGAAATTAATTTTTTTTCTTCAGGACATAGTCCCTCAGCTCCTGTGATAAATTTTAACATTGGATTTACCTGGCTTAGTTTCTAATAAATACAAATATTGAATAGCAGAAATAGCTGCTCGTTTCCAAGGACAATATTTCACGTTGTGTGTCAGTCCAAAGCATTAGTTACTAAAAACCAAATTAGGAGGAAGAGCTACTCATATTCATTTAGAGATATTGATTTGTGGTCCTCAATTTTTCTGTAGTGCTGACAGAGAATTCAGGATCAAAGCATTAACGATCTTTCCACCTACACAGTTTAATTGAAAATGACTTATTCTGCAACTCACACTGTTATAATTTGTGGATAGCATTTGCACTTGAACATGTACAATATTGTGACTAGTAACTATTAACCATTTCAATAGACTTAATGAATTGTAAATCTGCATCTATGTTCTTTTCTAACTGCTGAGAATGTGCAAACATCTTTTCTGCATTAAAAGATGCCAACTTGAGTTTGAGTTCTTAGCTACTTGCTGAGGAATATACGAAAAGTGACCTAAAATCTCTAAGAAAATAAATTCTGCAAATATAAAACAGGGATCACACCCAGCTTGCAAAGTTGTTGGAAGAATGAATAATAATATACATAAAGTGCCTAGTACCCTGCTGAGCAAGTGCGAGATAATTAGTAGTCGCATTGACATAGCTGTTTTTATATAAAGATCAGTGAACTCTGACACCTTTAAGTAAAGAGCAAAGAACATTAACTGGTTCCCACAGTTTACATTTATTTTTCAACATATTTTTATTGAGAAGCAGCTATGTGCTAGACACTTAGGCACTGGAATAGAGCAGAAATACTTTCCCTCAAGAAATTTAGTGTCTGATAGAGACAAGCAGGTAATAAACATACAACTAAATAAAGTATATCGCACATTAGCAGTGACAGACTTTAATCAGGCTACCAAAGGTCCTGCTATAGCTAGGAAGTCACAGTATATGTCACTTGTCCGGGTCTGATGATTAATTCTGCCCTTTTTCACCCTCAATGGTGTTCCAAGTTGGACAATAGATTTTATGGTTAGCTGCATTTGTTTGCTGGGAACATTATAACAAAAGACTAGGTGGCTTAAATAACAGAAATGTATTTTATCACAACTCTGGAGGCTGGAAGTTCAAGATCAAGGTGCCATCAGGATTGGTGTCTTCTGAGGCATCTCTTCTTGGCTTACAGATGGCCGCCTTCTCATTGTGTCCTCATGGAGCCTTTCCTCTATGCCTTAGTGTCTCTTCCTCTTCTTATAAGAACTTCAGTCAAATTAGATTAGAGCCCTCCCTAAGGGCCTCATTTTAGCCTAATTGCTTCTTGAAAGGTCCTGTGTCCAAACACAGTCACATTCTGAGGTACTGGGGGTTAGAGCTTCAACATATGAATCTGTGGGGAGAGAAGTTCAGCTCATAACATAAACCAATCTGTTGGGTAAAATGAAGCAGGAAAGAGGAGCAGGGAGTGGTTATGGTAAGGTCCAGTTTTCAATAGGGTAGTCAGAGAAGGCCTCGCTGAAATGGTAACATTGGAGGAAGGATTTGAAGGAGGGGAGGCAGTGACCTTGAAGCTATTTAGATAAGACATTTCAGGCATGGAAACCAGCAAGTGACAAGGACAGAATGAGAAGAGTAAAATAGGATGTGAGACAGATGAGTTATGGGGTGAAGATTATATACACTTTGTGCCATTGTAGGGAATTTGGCTGTTAATCTCAGTGATACAGAAAGTCATTGGTGTTTAATAAATATCTGATTGATTAATTAATTAATTAATTTGAAACAAAGATGGGAAGATCCTTGCTTCTAGGTTAGTTCTTTGTGAATGCTCAGACTCAACAGGGATTTACTCAGCCTGAACTACAGAATATTGAATATGGCTCACCAACACCAGTAGAAATCCACTCAGCTATAGTGTGCAGCAATCAATTTACCTAAGATGGATATGCTCAGTAGCAATTTGCAAAAAATACCAGTACTATTAAAGAAGATATTACAGGCACAGTACCAGGTCTTAGATTTTGAGGGACTCTGTATTTGAAGAGAATGTTCCATGTAAAGCAAAGGGTAAAAATGTGTCCATCATTTAATTTGACTTTTTCCGATGTTCTTGAGAATGTGTTCATTGACGTCTATGTCAGATTCCTATGGCTTCTGTAATAGATTATCATGAACTAGATGGCTCAAAACAATGAAATGTATTCTCTTACAATTGAGGTGACCAGAATCCAGAAATTAGGGGGACTGCATGGCCGGTTTCTTCTGGCGACGCTGATGGAGAATCCTCTCCATGGGTTCTGGTGGTTGCTGGCAATCACTGGTAGTTGTGTCACTTGTAGCTGTGTCACTCCACTCTGCCTCTATCTTCACGTGACCTTCTTCCCTCTGTGTGTGGGTGTGCATGCACACATATGTCCTCTCTCTTATAGGACACAAGTCATGGGATTTAGGGCCCACCCTAATCCAGTATGATTTCATCCAAACTTAACTAATGACATTTGTGAAGACTTTATTTCCAAAAGTCACATTCTGAGGCTCATGGTGAATAGGAATTTTTGAGAGACACTATTCAATCCAGTACAGTGTGTATGCAGAAACAACTAGATATCAGTTTGCAATCTCAAAACTATAAGCCACATTTCTATGGAAAACCTATTTGACACAGGATTGGCCCAGACAGAACAGCCTTTCTCAGGTTTGGTTTCACGTTTCAGTTCCTTAATTCAGTTGGTCTGTAGTGACCAGGCATAAAGCCATCCTGGTGATTCTAGTGAGCAGCCAGGGCCAACTAATGGTATTCACAAAATTTTAAGTACTCGAGCTTCATTGACTATCTTATTTGACTTTTATCCCAATTGTAGCCCAGAGTCTGCCTTATATATACTCAATAAATATTTATTGGTTAAATTAATGAAATCAGTTTATAGAATACATTGTTGAAAGATAAAAATTTAATACAATGATCCAAAAGGATAGCAAAGTAGTTTTCACGCTGGAAGTTATAATGGATCATATGTTATTTCTTTTAGCATTTGAAAGATTTTGCAGAAACAATTGCTTCATTTATCTCCTAACTTCCTTGAGATTAGTAAGTGTCACGTATTATTACCCCCATTTTTCAGATGAAGACATTGGATCTCCTAGTGCAACTTTTTCTTCAACTGCATTATTTTTTAATACCACCAGGAATTTGATGAATGGCCTACAGAAAATAGAATTTGAGGCAGCATTTCCAGCAAAGGAATGCAAGTCATCAAGTTTTCAGTACATATTCAAGATAGGGTAATTTAAGAAGCCTAATTAGGGGGCAAAGAGGGTATAAAATGAAAAACATGCCACGAAATAAAACCACTATCCTGTAACTAATTAGACACAGAAAATAAGTGAAGTGATCTAATTATTTATTAAAGCCATTATAGTTTAGTCTACACATCAGAACGTCAAACCCAGAAGTTAGACAGATGGACATGTGCTCATATGTTCATACTGACACTTATATACTGCAAAGATCTCTTGACCCTTAATTTTCTCTCCTGCCATTTGTCTGTTATCATATTATCTGCCACAGAGGGTTCTTGTGGGGATTAAATGATATAATGCTTGTAAAGTAATTGGTACATAAAAAGTTCTTGTTGTTGTTAGCTACATTTTAGGCATTATTTATCTGCATCTTTGCTTAAGGCAAGATCACGTTCAAGTAAAATGTAGACGTCCTTGTGTTATTGTCCAATCCCTTCTTCATATCTACTTTCCACATTAGAGTATAAGTTTCATAAGAGCAGGAGACTAGGCTTGTTTCTGCCAGTGCATAATGAATATTTCTTGAATAAAGCATAAGCTAGATTATATCACCCCATTCTCAAAAATTCTTCATTTTCTATCTCACTATAAATGAAATCCAAAGTTTTTATAATGAACGATGAGACTATAGGATTTTATACTGAAAGAAGCTGAATAGAATGAATAAAAAGAAACAAGTTTTTTTTTTCAAGTATATTATTAAAGAGCAGTAGTCAAGTAATTGGTTAATCATCAAATGAACTGAGCACCATAAGCTGTGTGAAAATTAATATGGATGGAGAAGGGGAGGGGCAGAAAGATTCGTTACATAATAAGGAAAAACTGACAAGAAAATGAATTTGATAATCCCAAATCTTATTAAAACTCAACTCATAAATTATATTTGTAACTTCTTATTATCAGAAGAATCAACTGCACTCAAATGTAACTAGCTTTCCGATCTTAAATAAGTGATTGACTTATCCCAAAGGAAAATTTGAAGTTACATGACTTGGAACTAAAACACTTAAAATCATATATTAATAAACATATATATATACATTTTTTTGTATTAGCTTGAAGAAAAAAATAGTATAGGCAGATTTATGTTTAATTCATAGTTATAATAAAATTAGTATTAAAGAGGAAACACTCAAGTAGAGATTTGTGTGTGGGTACTGCTGTCACTTTAAAAATATTCCTTTTTGCTTTGGGTGCTGAGCCTTAAAAACACTTTTTCAGCATCCACTGGTTGGGGAAGAACATTACTAGCCGGAAGCTGTGTATATGTAACCTCTTTTACATTTCCTCGCCAGCCCGGGACAAAGCAAGGCTGGCATTATTTGTAGTCCCATGATACAGGTGAGATTAAAGAGGCTCAGGGAGGTTAAATCACTTTTCCAAAGTCTCACAAACAAAACGTGGCAGAGATTAAACGCAAACCAGGTTTTTTTGACGCCAAAGCCACAGGTGTTTCTACGGCAAATGTTAGAATGAATGTGCCCCGAATGACTTACATTTCTTTGTGTAAGAATACTTAACATGCACAGTGTGGAATGGTTAGCCAGTGGACTGTGCTGTACAGCACATCTCTAGGCCTTACTCATCTTGCACAACTAAGACTGTCTGCGTTCACCATCTCACCCTCTCCCCTGCCCCCAGCCCCTGGCAACCACCAGTCTAATCTCTGCTTCTATGAATTTCATAATTTTAGATACCTCATATAAGTGGGATCATGCAGTATTTATCTTTCTGTGACTGGCTTATTTCTCTCAGCCCAATGCTCTCGAGATTCATCCATATTGTCACATAAGATCACAATAATATTACAATAAGATAGCATTGTGTGCAGATATTTACATTTTAGCTTCCTATTTTATCTTTTCTACTAATTATAACTACTTTTAAAATAAAGTTGCATAATTTACATTGTTTACAGTGTGATGAGGTGGCCGTTAGGGAATGCCTACACACTACTCTGTGGGAACACACCATTCTGGTCGTTAGTATAGTAGGACCACATAATTCGCCATCTAAACCAGAACATATTTGGACACAGAAAGGGTACTAACACATGGGCTTTTAGAGTAACTATCAAAAACTGGTACTGACCCAGGCAAACCAGGAGGTCTAGTCACTGTACTTAAAAAAAACCCACATAATTCCCCAACTCCCACATGAAAGATATCATCATAGCAGCACTTTTGGCATTTTTTGCAGAGGAACAAAGGAAAATTGGGCTTCAGTGATGACTCTTAAAGGATCCCAAAGGAAACGAATGCCTTTGCCATGTCATTGTTTTCTCCTACCATTCTCCAGCTAGTTCTGCCAAGAGAGCAGGACAGCGATATGGACGATCACAAGCACTCAGGGCTAATTTGGAAAGCACTGTAGCTTCTGATCATCTAGCTGTTTACAACGTTTGCCTAGCAATAACATATGATAATTATCCTGTCCTCAGCTGACTAAAGCTCTCTCTAAATATTTCATGAGGCATGCAATCAAGACAAAAGTAGAGAAGATCAAATGGGACCCTGCCTTGATGGAGGCAGAGACAGAGAAAGAGAGAGAGAGGGAGGAGAGAGCTGGGAGGATGGAGAGAGAGACAGAGAGACAGAGGTAGAGAACAGAAAAGATAAAAGAGAGGTACAAAGACATATAGAAGGACAAAGGCAGAAACAAACATAAAGCCCAAGAAACACAAAGATGGAGATGGAG
This sequence comes from Macroglossus sobrinus, assembly GCA_004027375.1. Taxonomy (NCBI): domain Eukaryota; kingdom Metazoa; phylum Chordata; class Mammalia; order Chiroptera; family Pteropodidae; genus Macroglossus; species Macroglossus sobrinus. The sequence continues at coordinate 54,465 of PVKZ01004118.1, forward strand.
AGGAAGACAGAGAGATAAGGAAGTGACAAAGACGAAGGGAGAAAGTGAGACATACAGCAGACAGAAGAAGCAGAGAGACATAGGAGAGAAACAGATGCTGACAGACTAGCATTCATTTTATGAGAAACAGGTGTCTTCAAGTCGCAGCTCTGTAGAATTAAACTTATTTGCATTTAGATTCTGTAGATAATTTCTAGCAAATTCAAGCACCTTCTGGCTCCCTCCTTCTTAATCAACTGATAGATTTAAAAGGTAATTTTATCATCAGGCAAAACAAAACAGGTCAGTTAGGGAGGTCAATGTTCTGCCTCCAAAATTCATAAAGTTACAGAATTAAATGCAGATATTTTCCCCCTCGTTTTCCGTCACTAACCCTGCTATTATCCTTCTTAAGGGTGAACAGTTTCATTTGGGGCTGACTGCAGGATCCACTAACAATTGGTATGGTATAGCAGCAATTTCCAGCAAGAATTATCCACATTATCTGGGGCCCCGTTTTTCCAGGAATAAATGTAAAAATTCAAAATGAACTATTTTCATTTGCATATTTATGAGCTATAAGCCCATTTAAAAAACAAATATGCTACAGCCATGCCACCTTGAACAAGCCTGATCCCGTCTGATCTCGAAAACTAAGCAGGGTCGGGCCTGGTTAGTACTTGGATGGGAGACCACCTAGGAAGACCAGGTGCTATAGGCATAAAAAAATAAAAAATAAGTGATTGTAAACTGACAAGATCCTTGCAATCTGTGAGGTCAACCAAGGTTGCCTCACCTAAAAAATAAAATAAAAGTAAAATAAAATAAAATATAAAATAAAATAAAATAATAAATAAAATAAAATTTAATTTAATTTAATTTAATTTAATTTAATTTTAAAAAAAACAGATATGCCAGCAAATAAGCTCACATTTGTAGCTAGTGACGAATGTACTTTCTAGCCCCAGTATCAAGTCATCCTCCTGAGTCAGCTTGTCACTGATTGAAAGGAGACACAGGTATGATGACAATGCCATTGAATCTCCTGATTATTTTGCCATAGTTATTAATTCATGGGAAGATACCAAATCTGTGGAAAGTAGCCATTTTCCTCCACCAGACATCCACAAGCGCAGGCTCTAGGAAGAAAAACATTGTCCATAATTCAAAAGCACAAGATGGAAGCCAAACAAGGCTGTGAATTATGGAGCAGGAGTCTTTATTTCCATGCAAAGCCACAGAAAATTTTCCATTTTTGCTACTAGCTGTACTACAAAAACAAAGAAGATAAGCATAATTCTCATCATGGTGAAATAACCACTTCTATTACCATCATCATTACTTCTTGAATTCATAATTCATGGCTCATCACTCACCACTAAAACCTGGCATTGATGTGTAATGGTATTTTTTTGTGTAACAGGAAAAGCAGTAAGGGAAAAATGACCATTCACAAATGCTACTATTTGGATGGAGAGAGTCAGAGACAAGAAGCTCTGTGTTCAGTAATGTCAGGCTTTGTAATGTGTACCTTTCCCATGGGTAAATATGAATGCATTTTCACTCAGTTATATCACAATTTAAAATAGCCTACTTATGTACACATTGACTGTTTACTCTTTTTTTTGTATTGCTTCATTTAATGATATTTGAAGAGCTAGTATACTAGTAGATTAGTTTAACTTCTATGTGAAGATTTAATTTTGATTTCTAAGGCAATAAATTTGTAAATAGTTCATTAAACTCCATGGTTTATATAGCCAATTAATTTAAGGTATTACTCTATCCATTTTAATTCCAATAAATATTAATTGAAAAACTTAAGAAATGGCTTGGATTACTCTACACATGTGCTAATATGTGTAATACTGTATTAGTTACTAATAATCAAAAACAGGGTAAGAAACTTTCTCATCTCATTAGATAGTTTTGCTCAAATTTGACTTCATTGACACCTCCTCTGGCCACCATATGTAAAATTACAAGTATTCACCCTACCTCTCAATCTGTCCACCAGCAGAAGTCCCTAGGCATCATCCCTGCTTTCTACCTGACAAATTTTATGTTTTGTGATTTCTTTTTTTATGATTATTTTTCTTCCCTGACTATAATATAAGATTGATTAAAGCAGGAAATTTTGTCTGGTTCCCAGCACATTATAGATACTCAGTAAATGTTTTCTTGACTCAATGAATTAATGAATGAACTGAATCATTCCCTCGGTGAATTCAGGTTTAATAAGTGAAACTGACAAATCAGTCATGCAACGGAATAGATGTTACAAGCATGAAGATGGTTAGACTCTAGAGAGCAGAGACTTATTTTTATATGACCATAGTTCTACGACAATCATTATTTATAAGGTTTATAATATATGCATGAGAATAATTGCTTTTTGAATAAATGAATAAATAAATATTAACGTGGTATAAGACAATCTATCAAAGAGTGCTTAGTCTCTGTGGGGTAAAATGCCCTCCATAATAAGGCACTTTGCTGGTTGACCACCTTCACCATCCATTTTCTTGCAGTGTTATTGCCTGGGGAGTGTAGTCGGTATGGTCCTGAGAGTAATGCCTTCACACACAGCTGTCCTCTTAGGATCAGGCAGGGGACTGCTTCACATACTATCAGAAAGTGTACCATGCAGATTCTGAAAGTGTCTACTAGTTCCAGACATGCAGCTAATCTGTACATTTTGAGACCATCATATAGACTGATTCATGCTCTCAGACTTTTTATATATCAGGCACTGTGCAAGGCAATGGGGATACAGTAGTGAATAAGAAAGCTTTCGTTTCTGACTTCATGATATGGTTAAGTATAAGTCTACTGTCTCAGTATGTATTCTCCTTGCTTCTCAGTTTCTCTGTCCCTGACTTCTTTGGGGTTAATTAAATATTTGTGGTTTTCCATTTGGATTCCTCAGTTGGACTTTGGATTGCACCTTTTATTACTTTTACTTGCTTTCCTGGCATCTAGAGAGTGTAATATCATGATGTCTTCTCCAGTTATTCAGACTAGTTAGTTAATATTGTACCATTTTGTGTGAAATATACAACAGTAAAATTCCATTTACCTTCCCCATTCTTTAAGCTATTAATGTCTGAAGCCTTATATCTACAAATGTAATAAACTCCACATACTTTTGTTGTTTGTTTTAAACAAAGGAAATGAGAGGAAATGAAGATAATATTTTATATTTATTCACATATCAATTTCCAGTGTTTATTTCTACCTATAAATCTAAGTTTCTATGTCATGTCATTACCTTTTAGCTTGAAAAATTCCTTTGGTATTTCTTGTAATGAAGATCTAGCAGCTATAATTTCAGCTTTAGTTTATCTGAAAATATCTTTATTTCACCTTCATTCTCAAAAAACTATTTCTACTGAATCTAACATTCTGTATTTTAAAAAGTCTGTATATTTCCTCCAGCACTTATTCCATTGTTTTTTAGTTTTTATTGTTTCTGGTGAGAAACCACTTTCATATTATCATACGTCTATAAATAATATGTCATTTTATTCTGTTAAGATTTTTCTCAATTTTTTCTAGCAGTTTTACTATACTTGATTCATCTTGTATCAATATTGATTATGTTTTAACAAGTTTCTTATACAATCTGTACACTGATGTTTATAAACAAATTTAGAATATTTTGGCAAGTTTTTTAAACATTTTTTCTTTGTCTCATCTTCTCTAGTTATATTCGTTAGACTACTTGATAGTGTCTCAAAAAATCATTAATATCTGTTTATTTTTAATGTCTTTTCTTCTCTATTATGCAGATGAGATGATCTGTTCCTTTACATCTCTGTTCTAGCTTACAAATCTTCAGTAGCCCCCTTCTGTCACTAAGCACATCTAAAGAATGATTTTTAAATTTTATTTTAGATATTTTACTTTCTGTTTCTAGAATTTACATTTGTTTACTTTCACCTGTTTACTTATTATGACCTTGTTTTTCTTTAAAGTCATTTTCTACTAATTCCAGCATCTGTTCATTCTAGGCTCTGCTCTTCTTTAATGATTATGGATAACAGTTCCTTCACATGTCTGCTAATTTTTGATAGCATGATAGACATCATTATAACACATTATAAGGAGTTTGGATTATGTTATCCTAATGTGTGTTATGTATTCTTCTGGAAGGCATTCCATAGTTGCTAGGAATTCCTTTTGCTCTTGCCAACTTTAGTTCTATTATTTGTTAAGATAGGTCAATTTTAGTCTTATACTGAGTTATAAGGTATGGCCTTAAGTCTAGAAAATAACCCTTACTCCAAAAATATAGTCTTTCTAAACTCTCTAGTGAATACCCAAGGCGATTAGTACAGTTTCTTTCTTTCTTTTCTTATTTTTTCATTTCTTTTTTTTTTTCTCTCAGCAGTGCATGACTTCTATCTCCATTTAATTTTCAGACCTACAGCAGCTTCTGTCTGCTCAGTATTATGGAGTCTGACACTGAGCATACATCACCCAGACCCTGGCCAACGACTGTAGTAGTCAGGATTCTCCAGAGAAACAGAACCAATAAGATATATACAGATATATAGAAAGAGATTTCTTATGAGAGACTGCCTCATGCAATTACAGAGCTGTGATGCCCCACAATATGCCATTTGCAAGCTGGAGGCTCAATAAAGCTGATGGTATATTTCTAGTCCAAACCTGAAGGCCTGAGAACCAGGAGAGCCAATGTCTGAGAGCCGGAGGAGATGGTTGTCTCAACTCGAGCAGAGAACAAATTCTCCCTTCCTCTGCATTTCTGTTCTATTCAAACCCTCAGCTTATTAGATAGTGGTTGCCAAGGCTGGTGAAGATGATATTCTTTATTCAGTTTATCATTTCAATTACCAATCTCTTCTAGAAACACCCTCACAGACATACCCCAAAATAATGTTTTACCAGCTATCCAGGCATCTCTTAGCCTGGTTCAATTGACACATAAAATTAATAGCACAATGACCTACAATTAATCCTCACACAGATCTGCCCCTTAGTCACGCACACCAGTTCTCTCTTCTCCAACGCTCTCTCCTGTGAATTCCAGGCACTTTGAGAGCTGTGCATCAGTGCCATGCCTGTGGCCACCACAGGTCAGAGGGTCAGAGTCTTTGGTTCTCAGTGCACCATCCATGGTGCTGTCATGTCAGGCTTGAGCATCGTCTGTCTGAGGAATTCAGCTAATGTGGACCTTACGAGGTGGGATCCTCATGCTTCTTGGCCCCTGCAGATGGGGGCTGACATCTGTGGTTTTGGGCTTTCAGGTCACACCCTAAGGGCGTTCCCTTATGTGCCTGTTGACATTACTGTCATGGCTCCCATGGGATCCATCTTGTAAAGTTTCAAAAGTCCTCAATTTTTTACACTCTTTACAAATGACATCGAGGTTTGCAGTGACTTTAAAGGAAGAAGCAGACACCCTGCTTTAGAAGCTAAAGCAAAACTCTGATATCCTGAGAAGTTAACAAGGGAGATAGCACTTTGATGCATGTTTTCTGGAAATCAAATTTATTTTATTTAGCAAGTCTGAAAGCTTACTTAGATACTAATTGAGAAAATGAAATCAGGTCTTCTTCTGGTATCAAAAGTGAATTTATTCACTCATTCGTCAGAGATATGTTTATCTCCTCCCATGCGCCAAACGCTAAACCAGCACTTAGGCTAAGAAGTGAATAAGACATTCACACCGAGTAAGTGTGAAGAGCAGGGGTGGGGCTTGTTTTGTGAGTTCCAGACAAGGCAAGGAAGGAAGCATGGCCGATGGCTCATGGTCCCTTAGGAATAAAAGGGAAGGCAGTAGAAAATGCTTTCAGAGTGAGGCAAAGCATGATCATGCATGGACTAGGATCCACGGTAAGAAGTGTGAATTTTTTCAGAGGACAACATGAAGGTGTTAAAGAAATTTTAAGCAGGAAAATAATCTGTTTTCATTTATGTATCTTCTAGTATACTGTCATACACACACACACACACACACACACACACACACACACACACACACACACACACACCAGAGATCTATGTGGTTTTTTAGCCAACAGATACTAATTTGGGGTGAAGCAGTCCCAAAGAAATAGATCAACAAACTTGTGGTCAGGACTTTTTATAATTTTGAGATGGGAATTGTAAAGTACAAAAGCAGCAAGTAATACATTCGCCAGCCCATATTATGAAGATGATCTAACTCCAATTTAAATTTGTCCTTTTGTTGTTGCTTTATATTCAAAACCTTCTAAACTGTATAAGCATCGCATGCTGATTGCAGTACTGGAGCTCCCAAAATCTTCTAAACTGATTTGAAGGAAGCAACATAGTTATCCACATACAAATTCAGGCTCTGGGCACTCAGAGTGAGTAAGCTCCTGCTGACTTGGACAGTTGTGGTTCCTGACACCAACGGTTGCTTCAAGTGTTTGTGTGTTTGCCCACTGGGTCACTAGTGGTTTCTCTGAGTCCTCCCCACCAATCTGAAGTCACAGATACTGCTCCGTCTATTCCTGGGTTAACATTTTGCAAACACACCCTGCTTCTTTTGGCATTCCTCTGCTTGAATAATTCTGTTCATTAATGTCGACACCTGAAAAATGTGAAGGACTGTCGCGTCTCTGGGCATGTCAGCTTATGCTAATGGAGCTGCATATCAAGGACATCTATTTTGTCACTTTCAGGGAAGGCAAAGGTACTAACAGGTGATTGTGGTGTGAATGATTTATGCAGAGCATCTATCTCCTCAGTAATCAAGGATGGGGAGCGATGAGAACAGAAAATTATTATGTGGGCCCTTCATGCTGGTTTGAATATTGAAATGTCAATCCAGTTAACTCCTTCAGTGATATTCGTTTTATTCCCTAAGACCAAAGAAGCCTACCACATTTTACTTTTGCTGCTCAAAAGTAAACCACTTGCATGATTCTGTTTTCACTTGCTAGTCATTATCTTTAATGCAACATAAGGAATGTTTTTAAAAGAAAAGCTAAAAAAAAAAAATGAGAAAAACAGAGGGGGAGAAAAGTATGTTTTTTTCTCCCTTCTGGGGTCCCTAACCTACTGCCTGTGATTGCCTGAGCGGATGGCCGAGTCCAGATCCTGCTTGCGGGGCGTCCTCTGATAAACCGCGCTGCCCGCCCCAGTTTCTCTTCGAAGATGGCCTTGACAGAACGCATCCCGTATCTTCTAGGTTTCCTCTACGCCCAGAACAGCACCAAGCGCAGCATCAAAGAGCGGCTCAGGAAGCTCTTGCCCTGCTCAGCCGCCAAAACGTCGTCTCCTGCTGTTCAAAGCAAGTTCCCTTTTCTTCCCCCCACAAACTGTGTTACTTGTTTTGTTTGTTTAGGTCTGCATGCATTGCAGTTCTCTGCTTCTAAAAAGAATCAATACGTTATATCCTACAAAACCGACTCTATTGATGTACTACTCCTGGTTACCTAAATGTCCAGGGGAACTTTTGTGTGATGATGAGGTAGACGTATCCTGTTTGGCAGGTGGACAGGCAGCACTGCATTAGCGACAGGAGTCTAGGCTTCAAAACGTTTGAAGATTTTGTTTGATATGAGGGGTAAGAACTAGAGTTCTTACTAGATAACTCTTGGATTTCTGTTGCCTAACTTGTTAGCAGAGCAGCTGTACTGTTTTAAAGTATATTATTACCTTGTAACTTTCTGACTCACATACACGCATTTGGTGTTGTAATTTACGTACTTCCAAACTTCAGAAACATCATGAATTTCAAAAAACTACTGTAAAGTAGAAAACATTTATAGCAATGTGACTTTCTTTGCTTAATTTTTACCTGTATCAATCAGGGTTCTCTAGAAAATAGAACCAATATATGCATATACATTTGTATATGTATACATGCTTATACACATAAACATGCACATACATATACATATGTACATGTACAAACGTATACATGCATATGCATATTCACATTCATATACACATACATCATTCATATACAAACACAAACATATAAAAATATTTATTTTAAGGAATTGGTTCACGTGACTATGGAAATTGGCATGTTCGAAATTCACAGGGCAGGCTGACAGGCTGGAAACTGAGGCAGGATGTGATGCTGCAGTCTTGAGACAGAATTCCTTGTTCTCTAGGAAACCGCAGTTATTGCCTAAGACTTTTCTGCTGGTTGAATGCGGTCCACCCACGTTATCCAGGGTAATCTCCTTTACTGAAAGGCAGCTGATTGTAGATTTCAATCCTGTGTGCAAAATATCTTGACAGTAACTGAAATGAGTGTTTGATTACATAAGTGGGTGCTCTAGCCTAGCCGAGTTGACACATAAGACTAATCATCGTACTCTCCTTTTTCTCTTTCTCTCCAATTGTGTGCCATTCTTAAGGAGTAGAAAAAAGAGGATCTCTAAAGAGAAACCCTTTTTATTTTTAAAAATGCAATATATAATTTATAATGACACGTGACAAATATTCTATGTTCACAAATATTTTTTAATACATGATTTTTTTTCAAGCATCGAACACCTGTTAGAATCAGACAGACAAGATGATGTTCTTTGCTAGGGAGGAAGCAAAATACTAAGGAGCAGGGTGAGACATTTTAGGTGAGGGCTCTGACTCATGAATTTACCTACTCTCTATATTTGGCCACACCGTTTTATAGGAACTGATGGACTCATGTAATGACTTGAAAACGTGAATGCCCTAAAATGTCACGAGCGTCCACAAAAAAAATGGAGACAATATAGGAAGTACCTCAAAATAGAATAGTAATTTATTTCAGTGGCCTTGACCAAAGGTAATATATTATCATCGTAAGATTTAATTAATTCACTTATTCGTTCAACATATATTATAGTATGTCAGTTCCTGTTCCCAGGCTGAGAAGGAGAGTAGTAAATAAAACAGTGTTCAAAAGCCTTGACTTACTAGAACATTCTGTGGAGAGAAGGGACAGGATAAGATTACTTTTATTAGTAACAATCCTACATACAAAATAATGAAAATTATGGTTGAGAAATATTGCTTTGATTTTTTTCCTTCGTGGCACACACGTGCACAAACAAAACATATATGTAATTGCAACCTAGAAGACCATGATCAAGAATAATGCCAAAACCCTAGTCCTATATTATAGTGAAGCTGTAGATATTTTTATTGCTAATTTGCAATAAATTAGTGAAAGCTGATTGTTATAACCATTGCTTTTATCCTTTCTTGTTGGAAACAAAATTGCCAATTTACCAGATATTTACCAGCAATATAGTCATCTGTACAAAGTAGACCAGTAAAATGTAACTTTCAAATGGATCTCTATATTCACATAGGGAAGAACAAAATTATCATGCCTTCTTAGTGCTCTTCCTGCACCAATATTTGGTAAAGCCCACAAATAAATGTTCATAGAGGATGCATGGCAATTTTTAACCCAAGTGTCAGGAAGAAGTAAGGACATTTCTTGAAAGACAAAAAAAGGAAGATATGAAAAGATGAACAAAATAACACTAACAACTGATATTTTTGTAAAATGGGATTTCATAAAACCAGCTGACATTGAACACATGCAAAATGTGGGCTATGATTTATGGACCCCAAAAGGTCTACAGGTATAAAGCTTCTGCTCCCAGTAACCACCAGTTTCCCCTTTAGTGACCCATCACAAGGAAACCCCAGTGAGTGGAAGCAAATTATTTGCAAGGGAGACCGCATTTGTTCCATTGCTATGTTACTTTACAATGGTGTGTTCAGTAGATTCTCCTCCACCTATGATCTGGGCCCTCAGCAGTCAGACACAGAATGAAAAGATGATATGGGAACATGAGGCAAAATGCAGGTGGTTAGAGCCAGGTACCAGAGTGGCAGAGGACCCTTGGCCACCAGGAAGAAATGCAAGAACACCAAATGTCTGCATGCTGGACCATACCCTGTGGTGAACTGAGACTGGACTGGGCTAGTTCGAGGCTTCGATGACCTGCTAAGTGGCTGAGGAAATATCCTCCATCAGATCCCATGCAGCTCCAAGGCTAGAGACTGAAAGTTAGTTTAAGAAAGGGCTGATACTCATTCTAAATTTTTTTTTTCCAGGAAAGCAGATAAGAAAGGGGTTTTCATTTTTCTTGGCAGAAATGTGAGATTCGTCAATATTGTGCAAATAACAAAAGAAAAATATAGGTTCTCCAGAAAAGCCTGCACTCCTGCTGAGTTGGGGAGCACTTATATTCCCAAAATTAGAGAACCAGTGAGTCGGAAGGGAGCAGAGGAGGATGTGGAGCCTCACCTCCCACCTAGTTCCCAGACCTATCCTGCCATCCCCAGGGGACAGCACGACTTCTTCAGAAAGCCACCAATTTGGTGACAGCCCACTTTAAGGAGGCTTCTTCCTTCCAGTGACCCCAAATCAGCCTTTCTTTGAACTTCCAACTACACTGGTCCCACTCTTGAGAGTCACGTGCAGTGTCTGCCCTCTCTTCCACAGGACAGCCTTCCTCCCCCTCCCCCTCTTTCTATTCCTCCCCCTCCTCCTCCTCCTCATTCCCCTCCTCCTCCTCCTCCTCCTCCTCCTCCTCCGGTATCGGGAAGGTGAATGATTTCTTTGTGAAAGTTACATATATGGAAGGAAATTTGGAAAGTGTAAAAAAAGGGTAGGAAATAAATCACACACACACACTCATGCCACACAACACATTCATAATCCTACTATACCCCCTAACCTTGAAGTTACTACAAATAAGCAGTAATGTCATGACTGCATGTGCATTAATAAAATCTCATCTATACCAAAGTTTTATCTTTTTTTTACCTTGCACACTTTCATCAATATTAACCTTGTTATTAAAACTCTGTAAAAGTCATTTTTAATAGTAAGCATAATATTACACTGTATATTTACCATATATTTTTTTGACAAGATCCCCTGGCTTTTGGATATTTAGATTTCCCCCCTTTTTACCTTTTACCCCATAACATAAATAGCACTGAGATAAACATATCTGTGCATATATCCGAGTACATATACCTATGTATGTCTTTTAGATTATTCTCCCTCAGGTTTGGAATTTTTTTCTGAAAGAATTAAATTATGTGAACGCAAGCTTCCCAATGTATATTGGAAAACTGGTTTTTGAGTCAGCTTTTCAAATATTAAAAGACATCATATATTTCACCTCCTGAGTTTTTTATTACATAGACTTAATATTCTTATTTGGAAATTATGTGCATTTTATAGCCATTGGTTAAATGCAGGCTTAAACATTAGTTCTGCTGTTTGTGCTTTAAATGAAAGCATTAAAGGAAGTAGCACATTACAAAGATTTTCTGCATGAAAAACCAATGACATTCTTAAATATTTTTAAATCAAATGTATTGTTCATCTTTAACCAACAGCAAAAATTATAAGCCTGCACTCCTTATTTTAAACCACACATTTGACTCTGATGTTTGAGAAGACTGTCAGACAAATATCAAAGTCCGACTGCCTTGGAAAGGTCTGGAGAACAACAAACACAATTTTGAAAAAGAGATGACAGCTCTATGCGATGGCCTCCAATGGAGCAGCCTGGCTGGCGCTTGAGCAGGGGTGATGGATGTGATGAATTAATGTCTTTCTCCCAACATTAGTAACTCCCCAACAAGAATGAAAAAGGAGGTAGCAACTGATGCTGGCAATACCTGGGCTGTAAGTTAAGAATTAGCTAGTGCAAAATTCGGGCCCCATCCCATGTGGCCAATTTCCCACTACTCTTTGAACACCCGTGCCAGGATGCAGATGAGCACACCAGCCAGATGGAGTGGCCTGGTCTCCACCGCTCAGCCCTACCCGCCGGGGTTCCTACCTCATTCATTGGCACCACTAGCTGTGTAGATGCTGAAGTCAGAACCATCTTTCCTCTGTTTTATGCTCCTCCACCCACCATCTTATTGGGCACTAAACTCTCGTCAATTTTCTCTGAAATGGCTTTTAAATTAACTTCTTTTCATCTCTTGTTATAAGGCTCTTACTCAGACCCTCATTATCATTTCCGAAAACTGCTGAAAGAATAGAACGGAGGGAGCGTGGGCTTCAGTGTCATCTGGCATGCATTTGAACTCTTGCTATTGTGCCTCTTGCTAAACAAAATGCTTGGAGTTATCTGATGAATTCTCTTGTCCCTTAGTTTATTTTGTTATTTATTGCACAATACTTTTTTGAGAGGCTGTGAGTGGCAAGCCCGATTCTAGGCACTGGTTTTGGAACAGGGAGTAGGACATATCCCTTCACTTCCTTCATGGAGCTTTCATGAAAAGAAAGATGACAAACATGAAAATAATTTTAAGAATTAATGAGTATTATAAAGGAAGTAAAACTATGGTAATATGATGGAAACTGAATGCAGGCAGAGGAGCTACTTTGCCTCGTTGACAGGGTGGCATTGAGACCCTAAAACAAGAAGAAGTAATGTGAGGGTCGAAAGGGAGAGTTTCAAGGAAGAGGAAGCAGTAAGTGCAACGTTCCTAAGAAAGAAGATCACATAGTTTATTCACAGTACCGAAAGAAAGACCCTGGAGATCATCAACAAACTGGGTGGTCCTGAGCACTTAACAAGATAATTCACACAGAGGACTTAGCACATGAAACATCATAGGTAGGAATATATGACAAGTATGCACTCAATCAGTACTCCCACTCACTTTCTGGGGCAGGTGTATTATTTCCCCCCAGATAATGGCTAAGAAAATTGAGGCACAGAGAAGTAAAACAACTTTTCCAATTAGCAGAGCTGGGGTTTTGACTCCAGGGCCAAGGTGGGGTGTAGAAAGATAAAGTGAATTCCTCAGTTACTCACTAAGGAGATATAGCTTTGATATAGATCAACAACATTTGTTATTTTAAAGAAAAGGTATTGGTGCTCACATAGGGTAGAGTAGCTAGGGATTCCTTGATGCTAAAGTCATTCAGGAAAGAGCTACTTAAACTCCTTAATCTTGCAGTTATCTACTCAATATACACCTTTAGGTGTATATTGCGTATATTGCATGAGGCATGTATTTTTATAATGCAAATCACAAATCTTCAGATTGGAAACATGAGAAAGCACTAGGTCTGCTCTCTGCCTCCAAGAAGGTGGGGCTTCCATTACTGTTTCACAGTTCAAACAACTATAGCCTGAAAATGTAACGATTTGTGCTGAATCACAGAACCAGAAGTTAAATAAAACCTATACCACAAGTCCCCTTTGTCCTATTATTTAGATACTCTTGTTGAATGACTACAAAGTATGGGACTGTCATACCAATAGAAGAACCCTTACTGGAAAATTTTTAAAAGATCAAAGGCTAATTTCATGGAGTTGGCACATAGAAGGGTCCTTTGGACTAGATACTATCTAAGCAAAAAGTCATCATATGCTAAATGTTGTAAGTATAATAACCTATTATAACAACAACAATAGTAATAGCCTATTATAAGTAATATACCCTATTTTTAAGAGAAAACTGAGATCTAGAGAAGGGAAATAATTTGCTCGAAATCACGGAGTTTAACTCCAAGTCCAGAACTTTTCAGCACTGGAATTTTATGATTTGGTATCAGTCAGGGTCCAAGCAGAAAACACAAGGCCCACTTAAATGGGGCAATTGAGGGGGGTTTAATGAAGGGATTATTTGCAAAGGCGTGGGCAAGTTTTCTCGACTCAACAAGGTTGCTGAAGCAAACAGAGCTAGCAAGAGTGAAAGTGATTTATTTCTAGGCTGCCAGCTACCAGTTATAACTGTAGCTCGAATGATCAGAGAGGGCTTCACAACAGCGACTCTGGCCCTTAGAAGAGGAATGCCACTACCAACCCAATGCTACCAAGAAGGGAACCCAGAGAATAAATACTACAACTTCTTCCTTTTCCTCCTCTCTGATCTCTCACTGGGGCTTCTCATTGGCCACACTCAATAGGAAGCCAGATGACGTCCATAAAGGCCAGCTTCCGAGACCCAGAGCAGCATGCAAAGGGATGGAGGGTGGCTCAGGAGGCCAAATGGAGATGTTTTCTATGTTCTGTATGTCTTGCGAGCCCAGAGTTAGGGATCTACAAGACCAACAACAATTCTCAGAGTCGATCACACTGCTTGCTCTTCTTATAAAATTCGTTCCCAATTCTATGACATCTTGAAGGCTGACACCTTGCCCATACTGTATGTTGATATTGAGTAGAGAATAATAGGGTTAAGAAATGTAACTAACTAGTTTATGAATGGCTTAGTATCAAGAAATCCCTAGCTATTTTACTCTATGTGAATATCAATATTTTTCTTTAGAAAAAAGAAAAAGTGCTTCAAGTCTGTGGCTATATCTCTTCATTAAATAACTGAGTAATTCACGTTATCTCTCCATGCCCCGTTTTTTTTCCTAAAGTAACTATTTTCTGGTGAAAGAGGTTATTAACTAGATAATAATAGTAAGGAACAAATGCAAAAAAAAATAAAGACTTGAATATATATGTGTTTATATTTATATACATGTTTCATTTAACTTTGCTTCATAATAACATCTACCCAGTAAAATCTTAGTGCCCTCATTCAACCAAAATAATTGATTCACCAAATGAAAGCTTCATTCCAGCATGTTTTGTTTGATTTAAGCAGACAGGAGAGCAAATGCAACAAGGTTATCGTGAGCCTGGACTACTCATAACCCATAAGCCACCATCGGCATATTGCCTTGTATAATTGCAAAACATAATTTCCTAACTTTACTTTGGATTTTTGGTATTAAATATGGCATACCATTTAGTGTTGTGTTTTTCCTAGTAGCGTATTGATCATGGGAAGTTTTAGATGCCTCTCTTGGCTGAAAAACCATCAACATCTGGCTGTTGGCGGATTTGTTTTCCAAAAAGTGAGTTGAACTGCCAACATGATACCGATTAAAAATACAACAGTAACCTCCAGGAAATTTAAAAAAAAAATGTTTAACTTTCTGACAATTAATTAATCTCATGTTAACTCCTTAGTGACTTTAGCTTAAAACTCTGATATGAGCATACAGTCAGGAAAAATTTTGGAGAAACAGAAGCATAAGTCATAATGACTTGTAAACTAAATCTGCAAGTATAAATCAAGGCCCTTAAATGTTATCATCTGTATAAGCTCAAAAAAATGTTACGATAGAATTATCTCATGTTATTGTTATTTATTTAACAACCATCTAGCACTTACTGTGTGGCTGATACAATTGTAAGTGCACAGTTTAATAATAATGCTATTGAATAAACATTCTTTATTATTTTCGTTTTACAAAATAGGCACATGAGGGATGAGAGGTTAGTTGACTTGCTCGATCACCTCCTTAGTAGAAGGTGTGGGTGCAGGGAGAGAGGTTGAATCCAGCAATTCAGTTCCAAAGTCTTTACACTTAACCAGTTCTCTAGTTATGGTCATTGTTTTGGTCAGTTTACAAAAATAAACAAGACAGAGTCTCTTTCTACTTACCTACTCAACATGAGACACCCTTGTCTAGCTTGTATTGTCCAGAGATTGTGGTGGCCCCCTGGCCGAGTTCTTTTCCCTCTGCAACCTCAGTCTCACCACGTACAAATGGGAAGTACAGACTGTGTCTCAAGTCTCTGTCCAGATCTAACATGGCAGGAGCCAGTGAGATGGCATTGCTTATTTCTGACTATGACTAATGGATGTTTCAAAGCTAGAATAAGATTTCCTTTTTTCATGGTACCTCACTACTCATGAAAGCAGAACGTGGGAGAAGTTAGAAATGCCATTTAACTCAGATTTAATAACAACCAGTACTATCACTTAACTTACTATGTAAACTATGTGCTTTATGAATTAGAAGAGTTGTCCCATTCCTTTGTATGTTCTTTTACTGGTTTTAAAATTCTTTCTCTTGATTATCTGAGTTCGCCCTCATAATTCTCCTGGGAGAAGGACAGATCACAGGGGTTAGAGTCTTCATTTAACAAAGTAAAAAAACGAAGAGATTAAGCAGCTTGTCCAACCTCTCATAGGTATTTAGTGACAAATAGGAAGGTGGGCACTTCTTTTCCCGGACCATCACGTATCTACTAGGGATCTTCATTAAGTCATGAATGAGTCTTGGAAAGCCAGAGACGGGAGTCCCAGGACAGTGGTTTCCTGTTGCCAGGTTCAGTAGATTTCACATCCACATAACACATATTAGTGGAGCATTAACTATGTGAACAGTACAAGTGCCAGAAACAGGGGAACACATAGATTACTATATCTGATGGCTGACTCTGTGCTGATACAAACAGACATGTATATAGATCACTCAGGTACAATGAATACAAATAAAATGCTATGAGAGGCAATACTAGAGAGGTATTATTGTTAAATTAAAAAGCAGTAATAGTAGGATTCGTCTACGTGACTCAAATCCTGGTTCTGTGATTAATTAGCTATGGAAATATTAGGTAAGTTGCTTACCCTTTCTGAGCTTCAATTTCCTCATGTGTAAGGTGGAAATAATAGTAGCAAATATTATATGTTTGCTCAAATGATTAAATGATCACATGAGGTGTTTGCAACAGTGACTGGCTAGTAGCAGTCAATAAAGACAGGCTGCTGATGCTGTTCTTCTGTGAATACTATGACAATCATGACTATTATGGCCACAGAGATCAGACTGAGTCTCACCTCGGAGCATTTCACAAAGAGGTAATATTTTATCAGGGCCCTTGGGAGAAGAATTGTCATTTCACTGGTGATACAAAATGGAGGAGGAACTTTCTAAATACTTAAAAAGATGAGGCAGAAGGAATGAGAAGTAGGAAAGGGAAGTGGCCTGGGAGGGTGAGCTGGACCAGAGTTTGAAGGTCCCAGCTGCCAGCAGGAGTGTGGACTTAAAAGTAAAGAAAAGCAATGGGAAGTCAGCCAAGGCTTTGACTTGCTTATTCTTATTTCAGGTTTATTGAGTTATTTTACATAATAAAATATTTAAAGTGTACATCATGGTGGTATGATATTTGTATACATTGTGAAAGGATTCCCCAATCTAGTTAATTAACATGTCCATCACTTCACGTATTTGTTGTTTTATGGGTACGAGAACATTTAAGTTCTACTCAGAAAATTTCTATTATGTAATACAGTGTTATTGAGTATAGCCACCACATTTTAAGATAGATTCTCAAACCTTATTAATCTTACAGCTGAAAGTTTGGTCAACTTCACCCTATTTCTCTCCACACCCAGCCCTTGGCAACCAGTTTTTTATTCTGTCTCTATGAATTTGATTTTTATTTATTAATTATTATTTTTAAGAGTCTGCATAAAAGTGATACCATAAAGTATACCTCTTTCTCTATCTGGCTTATTTAACTTAGCATGAGTCTCTAAAGGCCCACTTACATTGCTACAAATGGCTGAATTTGCTCTTCTCTTTTGGCTGAATAATATCCTATTGCATATCTTTTTCTTATCCATCATCTGTTGATGGACACAGGTTATTTCCATATTTTAGCTACTAATGAATAATGCTGCAGTGAACAAGGGTGTGCAGATATCTCTTCAATATTCTGTTTTTGTTTCCTTTTGGTCAAAATGGGGAATGAATCCTTATTTTGATTGGGTTTTACAGGTGACTAGAACCAGGCAGCAGTTAGAAAAGCTGGATGCCAGTCCAGCTTTAGATGAATTAATGATGAACTTGAAGTCAGAAAAAAGATAGGCAAAGGATCAAATGCAATGTTTGACATGACTTGGATACAGTGTCAAAACTGTCAGCAACAGCTAGTGGGTACTGATGTATGAATAAAGAAACCAACCAAAACTCATACTGAAAAAATGGTCCCAAAATAAATCATTTAATCTCCACTTAAATGAGAGAACTAAACAAAGAAATTAAATCACTAACCTAGATCTCACAATCACTTGGTGTCAAAGGAGGAATTTTACCTCAAACAGTGTAATGCCATAGCTTACAGTCTTACCACTGGACTTCCCTGCCTACAGGTGAGGACAAACTCTTAAACTGTATCTTAGAAGGGGATAGTCATAGAAGAGAGAGGATGAACTTGAAACCCACAGTGAAGTTGTAATTGGGAACAATAGGGAAAATTTTGTGGTGTCAAGTGAAAGATAGGAAATGGATATGACTCCACTATAAGGATATGGATGACCCTAAGCAAGATAAGAAACAGAGAAGGTTATAGAATTTAAGAAAGAGTGATCATTTTATTTTAGATGTGTTGCCTTAATATGTCTGAAGAATACAAACCATTCCTGACATAATCTTTATTGTTGATAGATGTATTTCTTTTTTCAGGTTATCTGTATGATGAAACATTTTTCTCCCTACTTGATTTTTCCACTATTCTCCACTATTTTCCATTATTGATTTTAGCCAAAAGGGGTAAAGTGATGACTATTTATAAAAAGCTACATAGAAGTTTAGAGAAACAAAAGCCTTCTCTGTTTTTTTTCTCTTTTATTGATGATTTTATAATTGGTCACTCATGTAGTTTCTAATAGAAGTCATAAATACATATTTTCTATTTGCATAAATCTAAAAAGTCATGTTTGAGCTAAACATGAGTCCAGTCGATGCCGCTTCTGCTGATTTCCTTTAGACACTGATATGAGCTTCACATTTCAAGCAAACTAAATTTTACAGCCCACCAGGACTACAAAATACACAGCATTGCTATGTTATCTGCTTAGACCGAAGGGTTAAAATTTAGCCTCCTTACTTTCAAATTGCTTTCTTATCATTGGAAATAGAACAACAACTGTGATGGGCAGAAGCTCGTTACAGAAGAGCTGGCACATCTTTGCTTGTAAGCGTTCAGAAAAAAAAAAGAGAAAGAGAAGACAAAAAGACAAGTTCTGGAGATGAACTGACAGAGAAAACCTTATCCACTTTCAGCAAAACATTCTCAGTGGAGACTTTGGGTAGAAAAACAATTCCACAGCACATTGTAGTGTTTTCTGAGTCTGCTTGGAGGTAAGCAAATTCACCAGTGAGTGTTTCTGAACATAATAAAAATCACATTTAATATATCTTAGTGACAGTGTAGATTTAATCAATGCTTTAGGTGAGATGTCAGAAGGGTTGGAGGCAAAATCATCATAATAATAGCAGAAAGGATGCATATAGATTCTATCATATATCATACACTATGAAAAATTTTTTACGTACATTATTCCATTTACTCTTTAGAGTTCATGTTCAAGTGCTGTTATTATCATCATTTAAGAATTGAGGGAACTAAGAATTTGAGGTTTTAAGCAACTAACCCCATATTACATAGCTACTAAGCAATAGAGCTGAGATTCATGCCTAGGTCATTTTGTCATTTGACAGATCATTATCAGTACCTATCACATGGCAGAAATTATCCTAGGTGCCCAAGATGCAAGCATGAATAAACCAAACATAGATTCCGTCCACCGAAAGCTTATACTCTAGTAGGGGAGATGAAGCAGAGCCGAGCAATAAACTTCCTATTTATTTATTTATTTATTTATTTATTTATTTATTTATTTATTTTCAATTTTAAGAAGTTAGACATTTATATAATCCATCAAGTAATCCCCCCAGTTTATCCTAGCACCCATCTGGCACCAGACACAACCATTACAATAACATTGACTGCATACCCTATGCTGTACTCTAAATCCCCATGACTGTTTTGTAACTAATTTGTACTTTATTTTTCACCTTTTTCACCCAAGCCCTCATTTCTCCTTTCCTCTGGCAGTCACCAGTTTGTTCTCTGTATCTGTGCATCTGTTTTCATTTAGTTTGTTCATTTCTTTTATTCCTTAGAGTCCACATAATAGCAGAAAGTCAAATCATATAGTATTTATCTTTCTCTGTCTGACTTTTTTTCACTCAGCATACTACCCTATAGGTCCATCCATGTCATTACAAATAGCAAGAGCTCATTTTTTATGACTAATATTTCATAGTATATATGAACTATTATTTTTTCCCAGCTGTCTATATATGGGCAGTTAGGTTGCTTCCATGTCTTGGTTATTGTGAACAGCACTGCTGTGAACATAGGGGTGCACAGATCTTTATGAACAAGTGTTTTGTTTTGTATTGTTTTGTTTTAAATAAGCACCTAGAAGTGCAATGGCTTGGTCAAAAGTTAGTTCAATTTTAAAATTTTTGAGAAAACTCCAAACAGTTTTCCAGAGTGGCTGTATCAATTTTCAATCCCACCAACAGTGTATGAGGGTTCCTTTTTTCCCATATCTTCACCAGCATTTGTTGTTTTTTGATTCATTGATGATAGACAAGCTGACGGGTGTGAGGTGATGGCTCACTGTGGTTTTAATTTGCATTTCTCTGATGAATAGTGACCTTGAGCATCTTTTCATATGTCTCTTGGCCATCTCTATGTCTTCTTTGGAGAAATACCTATTCAAGTCTTCTGCATTTTTAATTGGTTTTTTTTTTTTTTTGGTTCTTGAGTTGTATGAGTTCTTTATAAATTTTAGGTATTAACCCTTTATCAGATGTATTGTAGGTAAATATCATCTCTCATTCAGTAAGTTGTCTTTTAGTTGTGTTGATGGTTTCCTTTGCTGTGCAAAAACTTTTTAGTGTAATGTAGTCCCATTTGTTTATTTTGTTGTGGTGGTGATCGTTTCCCTTGTCCGAGGAGACATATCAGAAAAAAATTACTAATAGCAATATTGGAGAGTTTACTGCCTAATATTGCTGGGGTCTTACATTTAAGTCTTTAATCAATTTTGAGTCTATTCTTGTATATGGCATAAGAAAGTGATCCAGTTTTATTTTTTGGCATCCAGTTTTCCTAATACCATTTGTTTAAGAGAACGTCTTTACCCCCCTATATATTTTTGCCTCTTTTGTAATAGATCAGATGACCATATAGGCAATACATTTTCATGCCTTTTTGCTTCATGGCTTTCTTCCCTGGTTCTCTGAGGTCACATTCAACTTAATCTCCAGTTGGTGACACAAAGGGAGATTCTACGATGTTCACCATGACTACAGCATATTGGTTCCATTAAGATGAGTTTCGGCACCATTATTTGGGAGGCATAATTCATCCAAGCTTCCCCTAGCTACTGAGGAAAACATACAACTCAAAGAAAGACACTACTTTTCCATGAACAAATGTTTTAAAATATGAAGAATATGTAAAAACCATTGTGAAAATCATGCCTGTGTTAAGTATAGCCATAGAGGCAGCTCAGCTATTTTCTTCTTGATTAAAATGCCACCATGAGAGGGAAGCTTCAAGACAAGATTTCCAGGAGGGAACAGCCATCATCAAAAGTAATTCTTAAAAGCTGGGTAATTTCTGAGTTGGTCCTGTCCTGGGTTTGCCTACAGCAGAATCGCCAAAATTCTCTGGCCTAATGTCTTTATATATTCCTTCACTTAAAAATAAAAAAAATTAAAAAAAAAACTATTACTCTTCTCTGTCAACACTCACTCCCTTAATGATCTCCCTGAGTTTCATGATCTTAAATATAACTCTGATATTTACATCTTTAGCCCAGACTGTACTCCTCAACTCCAGACCCATATATCCATTCATCAGTGAGAGCTCCACTGACATGTCCTATTATGGACTCTTTCACCAGAATTTAAGGTCTATATGAGCAAGGACTTTGTTCTTTTTGTTTATTTCAGTGTCAACAGTGCCTTGAGATGTGCCTGGCTCATAACAGACACTCAATAAATATTGAATGAATGAATGAATGAATGAACTATCTCTAATGTCTAGAGCCATGCTAGGTGTCAGTGGTAAAAAGATAACTGAGATAAGTCTCTTGCCTCCAGATATTCACATTTCACACAGAAGAATGACAGATAATCAAGCAGGTCACAGGAGAATGACAGATAATCAAGCAGGTCACAGAAGAATGACAGATAATCAAGCAGGTCAATGAGATACAAAGCAATCAGAGCTGATGACACACAGGTACACGTGCTGCATGGAAGTCTGAGGAGGTCTCTCCTTTGTGAAGTCTTGTCCCCATTGAGATGAACCTTAAAGAGAATAGAGAGAGATGGCTGAGAAGAAAGAAAGGCAGATCCATGGAGAGGAAGTAGTGTAAGCAGAAAGTTACAAGTGAACGATGCAGGCTTTTTTTACAGAATAGCAAATTGTCTGTAATATTACCTCGAAAGGTGTGTGAGAGGAAATGACAGGCAATAAAGCTAGGTTATTGCTTCGAATTCATTTCCAAAAATGGTTCTTAACCTCATGTCAATACCAAACTAAAACAGTATGAAGGTCCCAAAGAGAGTTAAAGTGCCCAGTGGATTCTACTATCATTAGTTGGTCAATGCAGAGTTCCTGAAAAAAAAAAAAACACACACACACTGGGTGCAATTTTGGGGGCAAGGGCTTTGGTGAATGATGGAATTATTTTTAGTGTGTATCTTTGGACAAAAGTCAACCTCCGCGTATCTCAATTTATCTTGCTTAAAAACAAAAACAAACAAACAAACAAACAAACAAAAAACAAGATAATACTCACCTCGAAGGACTTCTTAATAATTAAATGAAATGGTAATAATTGACATTTTAAACTCTGTGTCCCACACTCTATTTTAAATGCTTTTTACACATTCTTTTATTTCAATTTCTTGACAATTCTTTGCAGTAGGTCCTATTATTATATTTCCTTTATGGATGAGGCATAGAGAGAGTAAGTACCTTGCACAAGGTCACACATCCAACAAGAGGCAAAAAAAGGATTCAAACTCAAGAAGTGTAGTAACAGAGACCTCACTCCTGAAGATTCTAGATCAATGACTTCAGTAACTATGCAATAAACATTAATAATCACAATTAATCCTCTTTATTTATTAATTACTATATGTCAGTAAGTAATTCAAACAATCTCTCAAGACAACTTTATGCAATTGATACCCAGTATCAATTAGTATTATATCCCCAGTTTACAGATTATAAAATTGAGGCATGGAAACGTTAAGCACAGGATTCAGTGACAGAGTTGAGAAAGAGAAACAGAAAAAAAAAAAACCCTGGAGAAACAATAATTCACTAGAATGAGTGCTCCCAGGAACTGTTCTGCTTATCACATTATAGGTGATACAAGATGTTAATGTAATTAATACTAATACTGTTAATGATCTCAACGACAGTATGATTGAGTGTTGACTGTGTTCCAGACACATGTACCATCTTATTTAATACCCACAGTCATCCTATACTGTAATATTAGGTATGATTTTATGCTCATTTTTATGCTATTGAACATATGGGAGAATTAAGGGACTGAGTTTTACTAATTTATCCTCGTTACACAATAAACGTCCACCTGACATTGGGACTAAACTAGATTTAATGTAGAAGGAACATAATAAAACCTCGCTCACTGCGCATTTTTTCAAATACTCTGTTTTAAACATGGCCACGATGATACATGTTTTGTGGCAGACTGTTACTACCACCCTTGATATTTAGTCCCAAAACATCCCTTTAATATGCCCTCAAGAATTTGTTATTACTAAACATACTGAAACTCTTTTTAACTTCCTAGATAATAGATCCCTCCTATTTTGTCTGCTTTCTACAGAAACATAACACTGTTGCATTTTATGAATTGGGCATTATATTTTGCAAAAATAATGATTTTCAAGTATGTCTTCCTTTACAATAGGTTTTTTTAATGTAAAATTTTAATTAACAATCATTTTAAAATGTGTCACTCGCATGTAAACCTTCTTAAATGAAGTACATTGAATAAAACTCTTTCCTAGTAATTAACAACCACGATTGGTCATGGACTAATTTATTGTTATTATTATTTGCTATGATAGTCTCATGTGCCTTTCCGATTGAATGTTCCCTCCTTTGTTCCCAGGCCATCAGCTGTCACTTCTAGCCTTTAGAAATCAGAAAACTTGGGTTTAAAACCAAACTCCATAACTTCCTATTGCTATGTCTTTTGTAAGTTACACATCCCTTTCACCACTAATTTCCCCTTCTACAAAAGTAAGGTGATGATATTTATTAGGCACAGAGTAATCATAATGTTTAGCAATAATAATAAAAGCAAAAATAATTTTGCTTCCTACGAAGAGCTGGATGTCAAATGTTAGGTGTTTTTCCAATGGTTCATGGGCTCCTACTAGTGTGGCCCTCCTCCCCCACCCCAACCTGCGTCTGACGTGGACTCAGAGCTTATTCAAATTGTGACTACAGTGAAGAAGAGGACACTGTGACAGGCATTTGTCTCCTCCTTCTTTTTCGATAATAGTGAATTACACGAACCCTGGAACCAGACTCTCCAGAGTTCACACTCTGGCTCTACTGCTGTATGACCATGGAGAAGTTACTTAATCTCTCTGTGCCAGTGTCACCATCTTGAGAACAGAATAAGGTGTGCAGATGGGAATTTTATAAATTAATAAATATAAAGTGCTTACACAGAGCAAAAGCTCTATAAAAATTCAAGAGAAACCCTGTTGTTAGGGCATTTTTAATTTTGTAAACTAGTATGAACTATTTTTCTTCACCTCTCCCCTTGTCTGACTCCTTTTTAAAATTTCTCTTTGATCATAGTTCCTCTCAGCTGTTGCTTTTCCTGGCAACAAGAAAATCCTAGAATATCAATTTTTTCAGTCTGCCTCTACGTGCAAGTTCAATCACATTCCCTGTTTCCTTCTCCCCCAACTTCAGAGTTTCATTTTAGATTTTCTCTCTGTGTATAATGATGGACAATATAATTTTTATTTCCTTCATTTATCAAAAAGCAAGTAAGACCCTATCACCTATGAAAAAATGCCTCTTTCATAAAAGGATATTTATGAATTGCTAAAGTATTAATATGGTTAATGCTAATAATAAACCTTCCAATTAAGTGATTATATTTTAAAATTTAAGCTGTAAAAGGAGTTGTTTATGTTTATTAAAAAGAGATAGATTATTCATTCACATGTGCTGAGAGAAATAGCTCAAGCGATTTTCCTCTAAGTAGTTATATTTTGTAAGTGATCGAATTCAATCATGAAATTGCAAAATAATTCCAGTTCCCCTGGGGTGGAAATTGCAGTGTTATTGCCAACAACAGTCTCTAACAGAAGATGTTCAGAACAATTGGCCATTTTCAAATAACTTTTTAGTTTCCAGGTGACAATATGCATATTAAATAGGATAAAGTACAATGGTAAAAGGCATTTTTGGTCCTAACATACTTTTAGGACCAGAGTTAAAGAAATATGCCTGAAAACCAAAAATTGGGGGGGGGGGTCTAGTTGTTCAGGGCGCCCTGGGAAGTGCTGGTACCCCCCGTGTTTCAGATGGATGTACTGCTTTCTATGCATGACCGCGTTGGAGTTAATTGTCCCTACACTCTCTGTGTGTGCTTAAAAATAGCTCCGGGTGGGTGGATGGGCGAGTGGTCGGGAAGACAAGAAGAGCTGAGAGGGCTTGCAGGCCCTCACATGTTTGAGATAAAGCATTCAAATTTGGCAAAGCTTAAAGAGTGGTCCAGGTTTGAACTCTCCACCCAGAAAAGTCAAATAATAGAACAGAAAGAAGAAAGATAAGTTTGGGTAAGATCCCAGCTCCACCACTTATCAGCTGTACAGCTGTGCAGACATGAGCAAATTTCTCAACCCCTAATAATTTGTTTCTTCAACTAATTATAATGCCAACCCCTTGGAGCACCATGAGGGGCGGAACTAAAGGATGGGATGCTCTGAGTATACGGCATCTTATTGATGCCTGTACAAGTTTTTGATGTAGAAAGGAAGGGAGAAAAGAAATTACATCTGTGTCATATAAAATAGTTGTAGGAATCTCTCTCCATGCAGCTTCATTGTTGTCCTGATGTGTTGGACTTGGACTTTACATGGACAACAGTATCGTCTTCTTGCTCCAGAATTTCTCAGTAGTTTCTGATGCTATAGTTAAGAATCTTACAGCATTGTTTAATGTCAAGCTAAAACCTGGAGTAAAATGAGTCAAACTCTCCTCCAATACCTGCCACTGGACTAAGCTTCTAAATAACAATATGCAGCATATCATTGAAAGGTAGTCATTCTCATCACAATGTTACTGCCATCCTAATCAAGTCACTTTTAAACCAATTTAATAAATTATAAAAATCAGGAGTAAAGACTCAGAGGATATTTTTATAAATGAGATAAGGCAAAGTAAGTCAAGTCAGCTGAATCTTTGGCTAGACAAGTCAATTTCAGCTCGAACAGAATTCAAAAGTTGTAGTAGTTATGATCTTTTTATAATTAAAAATGAATTTTTTTTTAAAGAAAGGTCATGTTGTAGTGAGAAATGGACCTCTTTGTAGATGCACCCACTATAGTTGGGGTACTTCAAATAATTATTCATTCATTTCATTTTTTAATTGAGCACTTTTAGTGTGCCAAATTAGGACTGGTTTAGCCAATGTGCTAGCTGATTCTTGGTGGGAGACATCGAGGCAAGAACCTCACAGTGCTCCATGCTATGATAAGGCAGGAACTTGTTTCTGTGCCCAGCCTGCATACAGAACCACCTTCCTAAAATAAATGACATGATTTTTCATAAAATGGTTTTATTTCAGTATTATAGGCCTTGTTTACCAACATGTATGCTAGGAGCACAGCCTTCATCCTCATGTTCATTTATAAAGCAGGATGTTCTATAGTTATGTCGCAGTATGGTTTGGCCTCGGATAGAGATAAGTTTATACAATTATGAGTGGGACTGGAATAAGCTTCTACTGTATTTTAAGAGAAGTTGTGAGAAAATGGAGAAAGATGACTATTTTTAAAAGCCATTTTGTTGTTCCCAGGTGATTTGAATTCCAATTTCTAGCCCAACTGTGTTATGGCCTAAGGGGACTGTTGACTCAGACACAGAAACTTAAATCTAAGGAACAAAGAACAAAGAGAGACAGCCAGGAAACTCAAGGGTGTCTGGGTTTGGGAATTTATTGTCTGATTAAAATTAAATCTGTTAGGAGATGCATACATTAGAATACTGTTTGTATTCAGCTTGTCTCGAGATGCGAAGGCAGCGCTGGAATTAGCAACTCAGAAAGATGTGTGTTGGCAGAGGCCTGGAGATGACTCAGGAGGCCAGAGTCCCACCTGCTTCTGGTTTTCCTCACAGACAAACCCTCAGCCTCCCTGAACTTCAACTTCTCAGTGATAGAAAAGGCAAACATCCCTTTCTGTTCTTCCCAGCTCTGAGATCTTACCTCTTCCGCATCTTATTCTACGCACTTCCAATCAGCACATCATCAACTACCATTGTAGCATTCTTCTTGAGGACCCCAGGCCCATTTCTCTTGAGGAACTGGGGGCTCACTGGCCACCTGCTTTGTGGTTCAAAATCTGCTATCCTCTAAGATTTAGGCCAATAAATAACAGTTACCATCTCAAATAGTATATTGACTGAATTCATGACCTTTGGTGTCAATAAGCCAGGGATCAAATCCCAGCTATGTCCCTTACTAGCTGTGTGACCTTGAGTAAATTGTTTAAGCTCTGTGAGCCCCAGTTTATTCCTTGTAAAATAAGGAGAATAGCAGATATCTCACAGAATTTTTGTCAGTATTACAATGAGATAATAGACAGCCAGGCTTAGAGCAAAAGCTCTCTATAGAGTGGTGATTTTTATTAGTGATCTCAGCAAAATGCTTAAAAGGCTGAACTTCAGGGTGCTAAGGACACCTGACTGCTTCATTGCCAGCTAGCCATCCGGCGTGGAAGCAAGTTATTTGGAATCTCCAAACCTCAGTTTTCTAATCTATAAAACGGGGATGATGATTGCTCTCTTGATATTTATTGTAAGAATTAAATTATATGATTGACCAGCAAACTGTCCAGCACTCACTGGGTAAACTCTGTGAGTAACAAGACCTGCTTTTATTAATGTCATGTGTCATTTGAATACAGGTAGATATATTTGTCTGCTCAAGCTGCCATACCAAATGCCATTGATTGGGTGGCTTAAACAATAAAATTTATTTTCTCACAGTTCTGGAGGTGGGAAGTCCAAAATCAAGGACTCAAAAAGGTTGATTTTTCCTGAGATCTTTCCCACTGGCTTGCAAATGACTGCCTTCTTGCTGTGTCTTCACATGGACTTTCCTCTGTGTGTGTGTGTACCCCTGGTATCTCTCTCTCTCTCTCTCTCCCTTCTTATAAAGACTCCAGTTGTACTGATTTAGGGTCCCACCATCACCTTATTTAACCTTAATCACCTCCTTAAAGGCTGTGTCTTCAAATATAGTAATATCAGAGGTGAGGCCTTCAACATACAAATTATACAGGGACACAGTTAAACCCATAATAAGGCTAGAATCCAGACTGCAGCAGATGAAGGAGAGAGCAGGAGGTAGCAAATGGACCCAGTGGGTAAAGTCTCATCTTTTCTGAGACACTTGACAGTGCAGGAGAGGAGAGAGGTGGTCATCATTTTTATCATTGTTATTTCTGTTGATATTGAGAAAGAGAGAGAGAGAGAGAGTGGGGAAGTAGAAAGAACATAAGCGTTGTCATCAAAGACGTGGGTGTAAATCTTTTCTCTACTTCTTCTCTTGTGTGACATCTGGCCTCTCATTTTTTCATCTCTGTGAGACTCGGTATCCACATACGTAAAAAATGGACAACTAGACCTCATCATGGAATTATTGTACAGATTAGAATTGTATCCACAGAGCACCTCGCCCATCTCCTGGCATAGAAGCCCCCCCGAAATGTGAAGCACCATATTAAAATCCCCCTAAATGCACGCTGCTCCACGGTGGCTGAGTCATGTTGTGAATTCCACAGTCCTGGCCTCTCCACAGAGTTCGCCTCCAGGAATCAGCCTTGATTGGGTTAGGTGGTGCTGCTTTTTTCACTTAACATAAACTGGTGATTGCTGCTGATTTCAGGTATGTTTTTAGAGCCTGTCAGCCTCCTAGAAATAGAAACAGCCCTTGGGCAGAGAGGAGTCATTAAGAAGTAAGGTGCCAGGCAGCTGGGAAAACAAGACAGCCTGCAGGCAGGCACTTCAAGTGTGGTGCTCTGACTATTCCATGGGCTGCTCATCCTGTGACACACACTTAACTCAATTACATTGACCCTCCGGCCCTGGGTCTTTTGTTTCAGCCTCGGCATCTGCAAGTCTGAGACAGCTGGGGAAGAAACGGTGTTGGTAGCGGGGTTCAGACTGCTGTGTGGTTACAAAGGGCAAGAGGTTAATGCGCTGTTTTGTTTCTTTCCAAAGAAAGGGTCGCTATGTCTAGAAGGGGTTATGCTATGATTGAAAGACTGCCCAGAAAAGCCGATTAGGATGTGCTTTATTTGTGCCTGTGCTGTATTTCTTAGAACGAAGCTCGGAGAACACAGTGATTTCAAAGAAGGCATCTGAGCTCCACACGGAGTCCAGAGACCTCGGTTTGAGAATTTATTTTCTAGAGGGCAGCTAAGGCTCCAGGGGCTCCAGAGGCAAGGAGACTTTAGCAGCAGCATCGTTTGTTTATTGACTCATTTATTCATTTACAAAAGGAATCTCGAGTGACTATGAGGTATCAGACTCCGTGTTGGGTCCAGAGTACACACAAATCTGTAAGACGTTGCTGCTGTCTTCAAGGAAATCATAGTGGGAGAAAGACATGAGCAGATCACAGTGTTACATTTTATATGCTGAGAGGGTGGTCAGGTGTGATGACTCTGACCAGAAATCCATCCGTTCTGCATGGCACAGCAAGCCGGGAAGGCTTCAGAGAGGAGGCAGTGATATTTAAATAGAATCATAAAAGATACGTGAATTTCACCAGGTAGAAAAGGGAAAGAAGAATATCATAAACTGAGGAGATTATATTGTAAATGATTCAAAAGAAGCTTACATCAGGACATTTTTCAAAAAAGCAGTCTTTCTATTTGGTACTATTTACATTAGGTCCGTTCTGTGGCATTTATTTCTGCACTGGTATTTATAGTAACTACAACACAGTCTAATTCACTGGATTAACAGCAATCACAGGAAGTACCATCTTCCTTAATTCTCTCTAGTTCCGGACTCATTGAGTAGAATCAACTTTTTTGTTCCAATGAACAAAGGAGAAAATTGGGGAGCCCCATCTGGGCTTCTTTTATTCCCCCACGAAGCCCAGTCTGAGGTCACATTGTTAATGCCTAGCTGCCTTTTATTGGCTACTTTTATCCCTTTGCACATCTTTTAGATGCATACCCCACTTTCTATTTCATCAATTTTATCCTTGTCAGCTCGGAGTTTATTATTGGCCTTCCCATATTTTCATGGGTCCCATCTATTATTCTTATCCATCCATCACTATTCTGCAGCTTTCTCAAATCACTGTTCCAAAATACATTATAATAGGAAAAGTATGAAACAATTGCTTGCTTTTATCTCCTCTTCCGCATTTTGACAAGCACAACTATTCCAAGTATTTATTTCATCACCATTACTGGTCTTTTGTAAACTCCTTGAGTGCAGTGATTAGGACATGCCCAGATGAGACTTCCACTGGCCTTTATTTTTTACCTGCTAGTGAGTTCTCACCACTCACTGCATTCAACAAGAGAAGGGAGTAAGTAGGTACCGATGTTAGCAAGAGGCAGCATTCATATCAACAGTGATGTGACTTTTGTAGTCAAGATGACTGCACTTCCAACTGACACATGAGATATGAAATTGGACGTGCTGGTGGCCCTGGGACCAGAGTTGATGCGAAGCAACTGTTCTCCTAAGCCTTTCCCCCTCTGAGGTGGGAATCTGTAGCCAAGAGGAAGTAACACAAGGGAGGGAAGCCATGGCTTCAGTACCAGGCCCAGATGCTCTGACCCTGATGAATTCTTTAGGCTGGACTATGACACAAAGAATTTCTTAGGCTTCCATTGGGCCCCACTGCAAAAGACATGGACCCAATCAAAAATGCATGAGACCTAAACACTCAGATCCTAATATATCTCAACACCTCCCAACTTGTGTTCTACCTGACCCTAGGGCAAAGATGCAGATGTTCCAGATGTTACTTGTGGGGAGAAAGAGCTCTATGGACAAATACTTTCTGGGGTCGGTTGGGTTAAACAAAGTTAAACATAATTTCTTCTTGTGAGTCCTCTCAAAACTTTTATATTCCTGTGCTGTGCTCCCAAATTCTGTTAACATTGACATTTCTCAAATTTATATGGACTCAAAATTCTTTTCGTATAGATCATCTTAGAGAAATTAGAGCATAAATATAATTCTCAAAGTAAAGTACAATTCTTTAGACTTCATCTATGGATTTTCTTGGCTGCAATGTAGGATCTAGCCAGAAGTTCCCCCAGCCTCAGTCCCTCCAGCATGTCACCATGAAGAGTAGGTTTATGCCAGTCAAATTGGCAGTTTATTACTTTGCTCACTTTAGCACATGATCTGACTGCTTTATTTGTAGTCCCAGGAAAAATATTTGATTTCAGAGGAAACTTCTCTGAGTATCAACAGAGTTCTGTCTCACAAATACATGCTAGAAGGGCAGTGCTGATTGCTGTTTAACTAAAAATTTTGTTTTTATAGCTGGTCCTTGGTACAGACACAGAAATCCCAGGTTTTAAGATTATTCATGATGCTTTTGCACTTTTCAAACTGTACTGGGAAGATGCTAGTATTATAATATCTAATGACCAGAAAGTATGAAAAAATATCATAGAACTTAATACTGTAAACTCTTGGAAATATAAAGGCCATTGATCGACAGTGTGAGAATTTTTCCTCTGGGAAAATAACACACATCCAATAAGCATTGCATTCTGTTTTTTTGCATATCGATGAGCTGGGACTGTTCTAAAGGCCTTTTGTTTGTTTGTTTTTCCTCCACAGATAGCGTGGAAGATGAGCTGGAGATGGCCACTGTTAGGCATCGGCCTGAGGCTCTCGAGCTTCTGGAAGCCCAGAGCAAATTCACCAAGAAAGAGCTCCAGATTCTTTACAGAGGATTTAAGAATGTAAGAATTTTCTTTTTGGCTTTTCCTTCATCCTTGAGAAGGGAGAGGGAAAGAGAGAGAATCCATATACCTTTGAGGGCTCTGTCATATGTACATTTCCTACCATCTTTTGTTAGGTGTGAATATTGTCAATATCCTTTTGGACTTTGATTCACTTTGGCCCACCATTTATTATAGGTGCACATTAAACAAGAATGAGTAAAGGAGAAAGAGGCTTACTCAATTCAATTCTTAGTTGGGATTTTTTTTTCAGCTATAATGACATCATTTCAATAAGCTCCAATTACCTCTGGATTCTTAAACTATAGTCAGATGCTTAACTTGAAACTTTACTGAAGACTGGGGTCCATCAAGAAACTCGATTCCTAGCGAGAAGAAAAGTCGCTATAGTTTGATAGTCTCTAAAAGGCTATATTGCAATGATTCATGACCACAGGTGCCTGTAGGTGGTCCCTGTATCTGGTTCTCTGTGAACCAGGTGTGGCTATGATACTAACTACCTGAATGAATCATCTTCAAAAGAAGTAACAATTCATGCATGTCAGAGGGTGAGAGTGACAATGAGTCATAATCTATCAGGCATGCTCATCGAATCGTTGATATGTGCTCAGTATTAACCTAGTTATTCAGAAATTAACTACAAGTTATTCAAAAGCCAGAGAAGATATGCTTCAGTCCTCAAGGAGCTGATGGCCTGAATAGAGATAGAAGACTTGCTATTATGAATCTATTGGAAAATAATTCATCTTTAAATGTAATAATGGTTGTCTGTCAAATGGCCTGCACAACCCAGCGTGTCTTGTGTTCTTACATGTATTCTTACATGTGTTCTTACATGTAAACCACAGTAGCTATCGGGGCCCCTGGAGATCCAAATTAAATTGCTTGGATTTTTCCTTAAGCCCACACCCTAAGATGCCCTATTCCATGGCCTGTAGAGGTTTATAGTATCCAGAGATGTCTGCTAATTCCAGCCTCTTTAAACTGACCCCTTCAAATAATACCTCTGTCCAACCTCGTGCAGGGCAGATGAGAAGTTTTGCCCTTTCTTTGACATCCACAAAAAACTTACTCAGAAAATTTATAACTCAAATTTTCAGAATATATTTATAAGGTTCCATCGTACATAATATACACAACCTCCCACTATCTCTCTGATTCCATGGAGTCTCTCTCTGTCCCATTTCTGCTCCTCACCATTTCCCTTGTCTGGGCTTTCTAAATTTTTCTACCCTCATTACTCCTTCAAAACCTGGTCTTCTGCTAACACCCAGGCCTTTGTGGGTACACTGGGTGAGGTGGGAGGAGATATAAGAGATATAATAGAGAGAGGTGTTCATTACACAGACAGGACTCTCATTAAAAGGAATCTTAATATGTAATCTATCTAGATGACACATAAATAAACATGCATAGAGAGAAAGGGGTTTGAAAATAAGGCTAAAGAATTATTAGCTATGCCTATGAAGCCTCGGTTTGTAGCTATCAGAAAGAACAAGATTTATAATGAAACAGCATCACTGAAAGCCCCAAACCACAGAGTGGCAAGGATGGTGGAGGAGAGGAGGTGAAAAAGACCAAGAATTGACCAAAAGTAAATGTTAAGGAAAGTCTAATGGCAGAATAGAACTTCAAACATATTCCTGTGAACATCTAAAACATTTTTGCTCTAATTTAAAGATCTTGTAATAAGTAAACATTTTTTTTTTAACATTGGATTGTGCATCAGATACAAAATGGTTGTTGAATAAAGGAGAACTGAATTCAAACTCCCAGAATCTCTGTATTCCTGGATGGCTGCTACATTATTACTCTGCCACCATCACTATCACTGTAGGCTTCTCCATGTGGGGTCCAGCTGCTTTTCATCCAATTTGCTGCAAATTGGAATCATGATTACTGCCATCATTAACCTTAGGAGCTAGCATCTCTGCAGCCTGTCTTTTCCAAGTAGCACTTCACAAATTATTGCCCAGGCTCCAAAGTCTGCATTCATTGATTTCTTTCATGTTTTTTCTTTGCCTATTTGTCGTCTTGTTTTCCTTTTCTCTCCTCTCTCCTCTTTTCTCAACTTTTCTTTCCTCCTTTCTTATCCTTCTGATCCCTTCTTTCTTTCCTCCTCCTTTTTTTACTTCCTTTGTGTCTTCCTCTTGTCAATTCTTATCTCCTTACTTTCGCTTCTTCTCCTTCCTTCCTCTTTCTGTATTTTTCTCCTCTCTTGCCAGCATTTTCTTTAACTCCCATCTCTGCACCATGAGATAAATTTCCACTAGATCTTTATGTGTCCAAAACACACTTTATATGCATTTTTAAAGAAAGGACTTCACAATTTACTCAGAAAATATTAACCAATGTCTCTAATAAGTCAAACAGACATGATCTTTTAATTTTTGTTTATTTTCCCTTATTCAAGTGTACAACCCAATAAATATGCCCTAAAATACAGCAAGGGAAGCACTAAACAGGTCAGTGGGATGTGTTATAACATGGCAGCAAGCTGAACTCACTTGGCATCAGTGAAAGCAAATCAACTACCCTTGGTTTCCTAAGCACTAATTATCTCAAGCCCTTAAGATCAAAAAATAATTTCCCTGGAACCAATTAAGATATTCATTTTTAATGAAACCTTTTAAAACTCCCCATATTTTGATTAAAAGGATAAACTATTTATCAATGTCTTAAAATAGTCACACTTACATGGCAGCAGCTCAACATTCCAAGGCAGTCTGCAAATAAAGATCACCAGAGTCCCCAGTCTTTTTCCAGTATGCTATCTCTGTAGCATTTCCTCATTTCCATTCTAGATTATTAATATAAAGGTTTGGGAGAAAAGGAAGATAGTGAGAGACAATTTATCAACCCCTCATCCCCGTCTCAACTGCTGAGTCACCTCCATACTTTTATTTCTCTTACCACATGCTGAACGGAGTCTCTAAAATTAGGCAGCTGATAGAAATGGGCAATATAATAGTGTTTCTCAACTGTTAGTGTGCTTCAAATCATCTGAAGAGCTTGTTAAAACACAGATTTCTGTGACTCAGACAAAAAGGTTATGATTTAGTGAGTCTGATTTGGGGACAGAGGATTTGCACTTTTCCTAAGTTCTGTGTTGATGCTGAAGCTGCTTGTCTGGGGATCACACTTGGAGAATCACTGGTACGGTGCAGACATCAGAAGTTTGGGTGTTGCTCAGACTCGGACCCACAACTTACTCATTTACGCAGTTCCTTCTGCATCAGTGACCTGTCTGTCCTTATGTCCTTCTCCCTACAAATCTGTATAATGTTACCTACATCACTCAGGTCTGTGTGTTGTTTTTTTTTCATATATTAACAAACATGAAGGCATTACATGGTATGTTCCCAAATAGTCAACCTCAATTTAATGTTCCATGAAAGTGGGGAAGTTATGATTGGCCTACATACCTTCCAGGCCATTTTTGAGGGGGTTTGGGCTACATGACTATTTATTAGAAAGAATACAGAGAAATATTATGTATTATCTATACATCAGTGAGATGTGACATCACTGTGTCACATCTCACTGATGTATAGATAATACCTAATATTTCTTAACTTTAATTTGCAATCATCTGGGAAGCTTTAAACATTACAGATAGTTGGTTACCATGTTTGGTGATTTTGATGTGATTGCTCCAGGAAGAAGCTTCGGCATCAGGATTTATAAAGCTCTCCAGGTAATTGTAATGTGCAGCCTAGACTGAGAACCATTCAAAATAACATGTAAGATCCAAGGCATAAGATGATCAGTCACAAAAAGTACTGATCTTACTGTGATGAGCACTATCATGTCAAATAGCAATGGTTAAACTGGCTACATGGGAACCTTATGAAGTCCTTGGTGGATGTGATGTTTGTGGGGGTGAGTGGGGATGGCAGTGACAGGTCTCACCTCTAATGATTCTGATTCGGTTAAGTCTGGGATGGTGCTCAGAAATCCTTTGTTTTGAACTTCTTAATTAAGAAAAAAATTCCATTTTAATAGAGAACTAACAGAAAGCCATAGTTGAGAACCACTGACCCAATATATATATATATATATATATATATATATATATATATATATATATATATTTCATAAACCGGCTCTCTTTCAATATCAAACATAAATTTAGTTCACTTTTAGGTGATCATGAATGGTCTAGTGAGGCATTAAGTTTTAATATGGCTATGCATCTTTGTCATTTTTTTCATTGATTAATAATTTATAGAATATTATTTCCATCTTTTAAGGCACAGGATGAAAGATAAGTGCAAATAGTTAGACCTGTATGCTTTGGACACCTGGTTCCTTCCTTTCCCAATTCTTTCTTCGCTGCTTTTCCTATTAGTTTAAAGTATTCATTAGATTCAAATATGTCTTCAGGGTATCACTGTAATACTTGTTAATGTCCTTTATCCCTAAAAATTCTAAATGTTCATATCCTTTTTACCTGATAGGAAAGATGTTTACTTTACCTTCTGGATTGTAGAGTCTTCTTCCAAGCACACATGGTTGTGGGCAGAACTTATTTCTTCGTTGTTGTATTTCTGAGATCCCCAGTATCTTGCTGACTGTCAGCCTGGGGTCACTAAGCCCCCAGTGGCTTCCCATAATCCCTTGCCCATGGCCTACTCACAGATTCTTTTATAACCTGGCAGCTTACTTCTTCAAAGCCAGCAAAAGAGAGTTCTCCAGTCTGTTAAAGCAGAGACTTCTGTAATGTAGCATAATCACGGGAGTGATATCTCAGCCCATCCCAGCCCTTAAGGCCAGGAGATTAAAAAGGACATGGCTTACTAGGAGTCACCAACAGTGGTGTTTGTGAGGAGGCAGCAACCCCTGTAGAGTGAAGCACCTATAGAGTGATGTCACATCTCAAGCACAGTTAATCGCCCCCATAAGTACTGTGCCTACAATTCAGACATCTCCTTGGAGATTTTACCAAAAGTGGCACCAAACTTTTCCTTCATTTCTGTGAGTTTTTATAGTATGGCCAAAGGAACCAGCAGAAGATGAGAGTTCTTTGATGTTTTTTTTCCACTCCACTGGAAGTGTTCTAGAACTCATTGCACTAAGACCTTTAAAAATAGATGATAGGAACTGAGGACAAAATTATAGGGATCTACAGTTTTGACAAAGTACATTTAATTTAAAAAGGGCTCAATCCCACTTATGGTGGAGAGGGAGAGAGGGGGAGTTTAGCACGTGCATGGGAAAGAGTGGGATATGGTGGTTAGCATAGACAAGTAAGCTGATAATTATACAAGGCAATTGCTCTTTTGTCATAAGCCCTGGGAGTTATTCTAGAGGCTTTCATAGACTGATTGTGTGACCTTCAGTAAATCACTTCATCTCTGGCAGCTTCTGTCTCCCTGTCAGCAAATTAGGGATTAAGATCTTCCTTTCCAATCACAAAAGGCATAGGTAATAATTGGTTTTGTTCGGCTCTTGAAAGACTCACATAAAGATCTTCCTGAAGTGCAAAGTATTACTCATGTACTTTAGAAGCAAAGTATAAGTACAGAGTTAATATGTTATTTCCTATGCCCTAGCGGAGTTCTCTGTCAGACTTCCGAGAAGCAGGGGTTTGTGAGCAGAAGGCTGTTTGTAGGTCTCAGGAGATAGACATGGCTGCCTTTCTGAAGTCCAAGGACTGGCGCATCATAAGTGCTCTCCTGGGTTCAGAGCTTTCAATTACTATTTCCTAACTTGGGCAGGTAGTTTAGCTTCTCTGGACATGAAATTCTCCTTTGAGGATTCAGGATGTCAGTACCCATGTATATGAGATGATGAGAAATATTTTATATAAGCACTTTCATTTAGAGTGTGTAACAGACATTAGAGCCCTTCAGTTCTTTCTTCTCATTTTCCTAAATCTAGAAATAACTAAAATTCATAATGAAGCCCCCATGATGTCATCTTCAAGTGTATTACCTTAAGCATGAGTTTATGTTAAATGTTTTCTGTTGCATTTGGTTATTTATTAGTTTATTTGTTTCATTTTTTAAATGAATAGAGTGTCATGCTAAACATTTGAAAGCATACAGAGGGTGTTAAGTGAAAAATGTTTCCATCTGCAATCAACACCCCATTCCATCTTGCTGGGGGGATCACTCTCAGCTGTCTTTATTCTTGTACTATTTATTATGTGCACATAGTTATGTGTGTGTTGGGATTCTTCTGACACAAATGAATTGATTTTATATACACACACACACATATATATGTGTATAATATATATATATATGTGCATATATATATATATACTACAAATGGATTATTTTTACTTAACAATGAGCAATTAATTGTGAACATTTAATTTGATTTTTATTATACCCTGTTGGTCAGGAGTTTCCTGTTTTGGGACCCTTTGGTCTAGTGGGTTGGCACACCAACATTCAACTTCTACTTTGTCTACTTGGGAATCCCCAGAGAGAAGGCAGCAGGTTCATACTGCCCTTCAACTCTTGTTCCAAAAAGGCACTTAAAAAAAATGTATATATACACACACACACACACACACACACACACACACACACACACACACACACACACATATATGATTATGTTTGTTTATATATATATATGGATATATATCTCAATATGCGCACACACACACACACACACACACACACACACACACACACACACACAGATGATTCAGGCCATCTGTTTCTGTTTAATCTTTGAGCTTCCTGAAGACCATGTTCTGAGCCTGATTCATCTTGATATTCCACTCTTAATTCCAGGCATCTGCTCTATTGTACCACTCAGTACCTGATTGAAATGAAAGTTCTAGACTTTGACCATAAATAAAAGTCATCTTGCATTATTCATATAATGCCAAACTTTTCAAACACCTGTTACTTTCATTAAGTCAAATATGTGTGCAAGATCTTTAATGCATCTTTGTCTCCTAAACCTGTCTTTTCTCAAGTCACCTCCATTTATCCAGTCACCTAGAAGCCCAGATGTCTCTCTGGCTTCTTCTGTCAGAACCTCCTGCATCTAATTAATCTCCAGGGGTGGTCAATTTTCTAGTCTTTGTATCTCTCACATCTACCTTTTCCTTTCACTCTCCATTGCCCCTGCCTCTCAAACGCAGCTGTCACCTTTTATCTGCATCACCACACGGCTTCCCAGTCTCCTCACCTGGATCCAGTCTTGTTTTCCTCCGAACCATTTTCTGCAGTGCAGCTAACAAAATCATTTTAAAGCACAAACAGGATCCAGTTGGTTCCTACTTAAAACCAATGAGTTGCTCTCCATTGTCATTAGAAGACAGACTCGAGTCTCATGCATTCATCCAACAAATACTTGAGTGTCTACTGTAAGTCAGACCCTGAGTTAGATGCTCTCTGTACTAAGGTGACCCAGTAAGCCCTTGACCAGTTAGCGCTTTCTTGCTTTTTCTGTCTCGCCTCTCACTATCTCCTATTCAATTTGCTCCAACCATAAAACATTTCATGCAGTTGATGTGCTTTCCTCTGAGGGGTATTAACCTGACATTTTTTTTCCTTCAGGAAATGCTCGTTCCCATAGCTTCCTTATGTTTCATTGGGTAAACTCCTGCACCTTCTCCACATCTCAGTTTAGACTTTATCTCAACATATTTTTTGTTTTATTATTCACTCTCTGAATGCTGAGTATGGGTCCACCCCTGTTCAGGCAATTTAGAATAGAATAAGAATGGAGAAGAGGGATGAGAATTAAACATCCAAACAATTAAATGAGCAAATATATAGTATTAATCAAAGCTGTGATGAAATATGTTACAGAGAGGCAACACAGAGAGCTTCTTGAGATGGGGTTGTTAACGAGTGTTTCCTAGGGACATGGCACTTATTCTAGAATGTCAAGAAGGGTATAGCCATATTAAAGTAGGGAAAGGGATCTCAAGCAGAGAGGACAATCAAAAACCCTGAGGCAAGAGTGAGGCAAGAGTATCTGGGACTCGGAGCATTAATTCTATTTTATTATTTCTAAAAATACTAAGAAACTACCAGTTTTAAAGGGGTCAGATACAATATAGAGTAATGAATTTTATGGCTCTGGCAAGCCAGGCCAAGTAAAATGGAGTATAAAAGAGGATCTCTGTGTAAAACACAGAGATCCTCAAGAGAGCTGTTTCACAAGAATAAGGAAGGAAGTGAAGCTTAGACCAGGAGGGTAGCAATAGAGGACAGCAATGACAGATTATAATATATGGTGGAGGGAGAGCTAACTAAATATTTTGGTGTTTTGTATTGAAGAGGTGAAGGGAATTGAGGACTCAAAGCCAACTCGCCAGTTTGGGGTTGAAAGAATTATATATGGGAAAGTTTTCTCTGACACCCTGCAAAGTAGATTTGGGAACCCCCCCCCCAATATGATCTGATCACTGCGTTGATTTAGGATTTTCTCTTTACTTGTTTTCTCTCCTATTCTGTAAGGTCCCTGAGAGCAGGTTCTATACTTTCTTTATCTCAATACCCTTAGCTCTTCAGACTATGCTTTATATATAACAGATAATTAGTAAATGTTTGTGAATGAATAATCCCAACCAAAAAGTTCAGGGAATCACCCCAAATAAAATTTTTATCTTCTCTGGGATTCTTCTTTTTAGTTTCCTCTGTAGCCACCCAGTAACTCTGAAAAGCTGTTAATTCACTCCTGGGGTGGGGGAATATGTAATAATAAGGGAAATGAAAGAACATGGCTCCTCTTGTAGAAGAACTATATGCAATAGCTTGGCACGTTTACTAGGGTTACCAAGTGCTCCTCAGAAACGTTAAGGGCAGTCTCATGTGATAACAAAGAACTTCTTTTGATTCTATTGAGTGTCCAAAGTTTCCATCCAGTAAATCATTCATGTCCTATAATGCTTGTCAAATAAGTAATGGGATCTCCATGGCTTAAAAATGCTCCTTAACAATATATTTTAAAGATTCAAAGGAAGAAATAAGGTGATAGCATCCAACATGTGCTCCTACTATTACCCAGAGTAGGTTTGTTGCTGTTAATACACAGCCTTTTGTTGCATTAAGCTACTTAAATGCTGTATTAAGCCACAAAAAGGGCTTAACACAAAAAAGTTTGCTTCTCTCTCATCTCCCAATTTTTTGTAGATTATTAAGGTTGGATTCAGGGTAGGGCCTGTGCTTCACCCATTTATTAAGGACACTCCTTTCATTTAGTTTGCTTAGCACCTCAGCACCCTCCACTGTGTCAGCTGCATCTGGTCCATATTCAAGAGTGAAATAAGTCAGACAGAGAAAGATAAATACCATATGATTTCACTTATATGCAGAATCTAAGGAACAAAAAGAACAAACTAATCAAAAGTAGATTCACAAATATAGTGGACAATTTGGTGGTGGACAGAGGAGTGGGGGGTTGGAGAGCTGGGAGAATGGAGTGAAGGGTTAAAGAAGTACAAAGTCATCGTTGATAGCTGGGCACAGAGATGGGGAGCATGGCAGAGGGAATGCAGTTAGCTTTAGTACATTGGCTAGGTGGAGGGCCAGGGGAGGAAGGGAGCAACTGGGGGGATCGTTTTATGAACTATATAGATGTCTAATCAATGTATTGTTTACTTGAAACGAATTTAAATAAATTAATTTTTAAAAAGAGAGTGAGAACTAGAGCAAAGAAGAATGTGTGGGGCAGAATGTGCCCTGGAGTGGCAGACATACTTTCTGCTCACATTCCACGGGTCAAAACTTAGTCTTATGGCCACACTGGACTGTAAGAGAGGCTGAGAAATATAGTCTTTCTATTTACTTAGGAAGAAAATAAAATTTAGTTTTCAAATGAGAGAATGGCATGGAGAAAAGTTGTGCCAGAGGTTCCCAAGGTCACCTTCATGTTCAGTGATATGCTAGGAGAACTCAGAGGGTTCAGCACATGGCCATATTCATAGCTGATCTATTACAGCAAAAAAATACAAGGGAATACTGGCAAAGGGAAAAGGTGCATGGAACAATGCTTGGGGGAAACTAGATTTAAACTTTCAAGAGTCCTTTCCCAGTGGAATCACAAGAGATGTTTAATTTCCCCAGCAATGAGTTGTGACAACACGTGGAAATGTTGCCTACCAAGAAAAGCAATTAAGCATTCAAGGTCACTAGTGCCCAAGGTTTTTGTTGGGGCTGGTTGTGTAAGCACCCTCTGTCTAGCATGTACCAAAATTTCAGACTCTCAGAAGCAAAACAAGCATTCGGCGTTAACCATATTGTTTACACAGATGGTTTAGGTGCAATGAGTTATTCTTATGAGGGAATAATTGAGAACCCTCCCGAACTTTAAGTTCCCAGATGCTGGTTCCTATGGACTGAACTGTATCCCTCTAAAATTCGTATGTTGAAATTCTAACCAACTATGTGACTGTATTTGGAGATAAAACCTTTTAAGAAGTAATCACAGTTAAATCAATTTATAAAAGTGAAGCTCTAATCCAAAGAAGGGTGTTCTTAGCAGAAGGAGAGACATCAGGGATGCATGAGCCCAGGGGAAAGACCACATGAGGACATGATGTACAGGTGGCCATTTGCAAACCAAGGAGAGAGGCCTCAGGAGAAACCAACCCTGCTGGCACCTTGATCTTGGAATTTCAGTTTC